>JAKZAO010000055.1:0-29527 GCA_023053555.1 Branchinecta lindahli | reverse complement strand
GAGAACCGACCTTGAGGGATTGAAGGCAGTGTTGCGATACTAGTTGCGTTTTTGCGGATATCATGGTATCTGTTACCACGGTAACTTAATCTGCAATTAGTCGTTTTTGTAGTTACCGTGGTATCTGATATCCGGTTCCATCACCAAGGGCTCAGCTTCTTTATTACCAATTTGACAAAATTTGATGAAAGTGAGATGCGTTTTCCAGATACCACGGTCGGACCGTGATATCTGAATATCTGTTACCACATTAACTGGCCAGATACCACAACTGCAAAAACACTTTTTGACCGTGGTAAGATACCACGATAACTGCAAAAACGACTTTAGACCGTATATCAAATACCATGGTATCTGCAAAAACGCAACTATTTGATTTTTTGAACTGCACTGGACATAGGTCTAAAAATGTACTTCCCGGGAAAAAATGTACCGGACACTAATTTTTTTTTGCGTGTTTTGTGCTTCGCGCTTCTTCCTTCGCGGTACTCGACGAATCAATACAATATTTTTCTTTTCCCTTATTTTTCTCTCTCCTCCCGTTGGCATTCATTAGTTGCGTTTTTGCGGATACCATGGTATCTGTTACCACGGTAACTGGACCAGCAATTAGTCGTTTTTGCAGTTAACGTGGTATCTGATATACGGTCCACTCGGGGTCCACCGCAAAAGCGACTATTGCAGAAATTACACTTTTCGAAGTCATCCCAAAAGAAAAACTGATATCCTGTACATCACTAAGTGCTGAAGTTCTTTCTCACCAATTTGACTAAACTTGATGATAGTGAGAATAGTGAGATGACTTTTCAGATACCACGACCAGATACCACGGTCGGACCATGATATCTGAATATCTGTTACCCCGGTAACTGGCCAGATACCACGACAGCTGCAAAAACGCCTTTTGACCGTGGCATCAGATACCACGGCAAAGAGAACTGTGCGCAAGTGCCTCAAACAGTGAAATCCTGTCCAACCAGCCGTAAAAACGCAATTCTAGCCGAACAGACTATCCACAATGGTCTCTAACCATGATATCCAGTTCAGCCTGCCCTAAAAACGCGTTTCCAGCCAAGAGAACTGTGCCAAAGTGCCTCAAACCGTGAAATCCTGTCCAACCAGCCCTAAAAACGCAATTCTAGCCGAAGAAACTACGCACAATTGTCTCTAACCATGATATCCGAGCCGAGAGAACTGTGCGCAAGTGCCTCAAACCGTGAAATCCTGTCCAACCAGCCCTAAAAACGCAATTCTAGCCGAAGAAACTATGCACAATTGTCTCTAACCATGATATCCAGTTCAGCCTGCCCTAAAAATGCGTTTCCAGCCGAGAGAACTGTGCTCAAGTGCCTCAAACCGTGAAATCCTGTCCAACCAGCTCTAAAAACGCAATTCTAGCCGAAAAAACTATGCACAATTGTCTCTAACCATGATATCTAGTTCAGCCTGCCCTAAAAACGCGTTTCCAGCCGAGAGAACTGTGCGCAAGTGCCTCAAACCGTGAAATTCTGTCCAACCTGCCCTAAAACGCAATTCTAGCCGAAGAAACTGCACAAGTGCCTCAAACCGTGAAATCCTGTCCAACCAGCCCTAAAAACGCAATTCTAGCCGAAGAATCTATGCACAATTGTCTCTATAACCATGATATTCAGTTCAGCCTGCCCTAAAAACGCGTTTCCAGCCGAGAGAACTGTGCGCAAGTGCCTCAAACAGTGAAATCCTGTCCAACCAGCCGTAAAAACGCAATTCTAGCCGGACAGACTATCCACAATGGTCTCTAACCATGATATCCAGTTCAGCCTGCCCTAAAAATGCGTTTCCAGCCGAGAGAACTGTGCTCAAGTGCCTCAAACCGTGAAATCCTGTCCAACCAGCTCTAAAAACGCAATTCTAGCCGAAAAAACTATGCACAATTGTCTCTAACCATGATATCTAGTTCAGCCTGCCCTAAAAACGCGTTTCCAGCCGAGAGAACTGTGCGCAAGTGCCTCAAACCGTGAAATCCTGTCCAACCTGCCCTAAAACGCAATTCTAGCCGAAGAAACTGCACAAGTGCCTCAAACCGTGAAATCCTGTCCAACCAGCCCTAAAAACGCAATTCTAGCCGAAGAATCTATGCACAATTGTCTCTATAACCATGATATTCAGTTCAGCCTGCCCTAAAAACGCGTTTCCAGCCGAGAGAACTGTGCGCAAGTGCCTCAAACAGTGAAATCCTGTCCAACCAGCCGTAAAAACGCAATTCTAGCCGGACAGACTATCCACAATGGTCTCTAACCATGATATCCAGTTCAGCCTGCCCTAAAAACGCGTTTCCAGCCAAGATAACTGTGCCCAAGTGCCTCAAATCGTGAAATCCTGTCCAGCCAGCGCTAAAAACGCAATTCTAGCCGAAGAAACTATGCACAATTGTCTCTAAACATGAATTCCGAGCCGAAAGAACGGTGCGCAAGTGCCTCAAACCGTGAAATCCTGTCCAACCAGCCCTAAAAACGCAATTCTAGCCGAAGAAACTATGCACAATTGTGTCTAACCATGATATCCAATTCAGCCTGCCCTAAAAATGCGTTTCCAGCCAAGAGAACTGTACCCAAGTGCCTCAAACCGTGAAATCCTGTCCAACCAGCCCTAAAAACGCAATTCTAGCCGAAGAAACTACGCACAATTGTCTCTAACCATGATATCCGAGCCGAGAGAACTGTGCGGAAGTGCCTCAAACTGTGAAATCCTGTCCAACCAGCCGTAAAAACGCAATTCTAGCCGAACAAAAAATGCACAATTGTCTTTAACCATGATATCCAGTTCAGCCTGCCCTAAAAATGTGTTTCCAGCCGAGAGAACTGTGCGCAATTGCCTCAAACCGTGAAATCCTGTCCAACCAGCCCTAAAAACGCAATTCTAGCCGAAGAAACTATGCACAGTTGTCTCTAACCATGATATCCAGTTCAGCCTGCCCTAAAAACGCGTTTCCAGCCGAAAAAACTGTGCGCAATTGCCTCAAACCGTGAAATCCTGTCCAACCAGCCCTAAAAACGCAATTCTAGCCGAAGAAACTATGCACAGTTGTCTCTAACCATGATATCCAGTTCAGCCTGCCCTTAAAACGCGTTTCCAGCCGAAAAAACTGTGCGCAATTGCCTCAAACCGTGAAATCCTGTCCAACCAGCCCTAAAAACGCAATTCTAGCCGAAGAAACTATGCACAATTGTCTCTAACCATGATATCCGAGCCGAGAGAACTGTGCGGAAGTGCCTCAAACTGTGAAATCCTGTCCAACCAGCCGTAAAAACGCAATTCTAGCCGAACAAAAAATGCACAATTGTCTTTAACCATGATATCCAGTTCAGCCTGCCCTAAAAATGTGTTTCCAGCCGAGAGAACTGTGCGCAATTGCCTCAAACCGTGAAATTCTGTCCAACCAGCCCTAAAAACGCAATTCTAGCCGAAGAAACTATGCACAGTTGTCTCTAACCATGATATCCAGTTCAGCCTGCCCTAAAAACGCGTTTCCAGCCGAAAAAACTGTGCGCAATTGCCTCAAACCGTGAAATCCTGTCCAACCAGCCCTAAAAACGCAATTCTAGCCGAAGAAACTATGCACAATTGTCTCTAACCATGATATCCAGTTCAGCCTGCCCTAAAAACGCGTTTCCAGCCGAAAAAACTGTGCGCAATTGCCTCAAACCGTGAAATCCTGTCCAACCAGCCCTAAAAACGCAATTCTAGCCGAAGAAACTATGCACAGTTGTCTCTAACCATGATATCCAGTTCAGCCTGCCCTAAAAACGCGTTTCCAGCCGAAAAAACTGTGCGCAATTGCCTCAAACCGTGAAATCCTGTCCAACCAGCCCTAAAAACGCAATTCTAGCCGAAGAAACTATGCACAATTGTATGATATCCAGTTCAGCCTGCCCTAAAAACGCGTTTCCAGCCGAAAAAACTGTGCGCAATTGCCTCAAACCGTGAAATCCTGTCCAACCAGCCCTAAAAACGCAATTCTAGCCGAAGAAACTATGCACAGTTGTCTCTAACCATGATATCCAGTTCAGCCTGCCCTAAAAACGCGTTTCCAGCCGAAAAAACTGTGCGCAATTGCCTCAAACCGTGAAATCCTGTCCAACCAGCCCTAAAAACGCAATTCTAGCCGAAGAAACTATGCACAGTTGTCTCTAACCATGATATCCAGTTCAGCCTGCCCTAAAAACGCGTTTCCAGCCGAAAAAACTGTGCGCAATTGCCTCAAACCGTGAAATCCTGTCCAACCAGCCCTAAAAACGCAATTCTAGCCGAAGAAACTATGCACAGTTGTCTCTAACCATGATATCCAGTTCAGCCTGCCCTAAAAACGCGTTTCCAGCCGAAAAAACTGTGCGCAATTGCCTCAAACCGTGAAATCCTGTCCAACCAGCCCTAAAAACGCAATTCTAGCCGAAGAAACTATGCACAATTGTGTCTAACCATGATATCCAATTCAGCCTGCCCTAAAAATGCGTTTCCAGCCAAGAGAACTGTACCCAAGTGCCTCAAACCGTGAAATCCTGTCCAACCAGCCCTAAAAACGCAATTCTAGCCGAAGAAACTACGCACAATTGTCTCTAACCATGATATCCGAGCCGAGAGAACTGTGCGGAAGTGCCTCAAACTGTGAAATCCTGTCCAACCAGCCGTAAAAACGCAATTCTAGCCGAACAAAAAATGCACAATTGTCTTTAACCATGATATCCAGTTCAGCCTGCCCTAAAAATGTGTTTCCAGCCGAGAGAACTGTGCGCAATTGCCTCAAACCGTGAAATTCTGTCCAACCAGCCCTAAAAACGCAATTCTAGCCGAAGAAACTATGCACAGTTGTCTCTAACCATGATATCCAGTTCAGCCTGCCCTAAAAACGCGTTTCCAGCCGAAAAAACTGTGCGCAATTGCCTCAAACCGTGAAATCCTGTCCAACCAGCCCTAAAAACGCAATTCTAGCCGAAGAAACTACGCACAATTGTCTCTAACCATGATATCCGAGCCGAGAGAACTGTGCGGAAGTGCCTCAAACTGTGAAATCCTGTCCAACCAGCCGTAAAAACGCAATTCTAGCCGAACAAAAAATGCACAATTGTCTTTAACCATGATATCCAGTTCAGCCTGCCCTAAAAATGTGTTTCCAGCCGAGAGAACTGTGCGCAATTGCCTCAAACCGTGAAATCCTGTCCAACCAGCCCTAAAAACGCAATTCTAGCCGAAGAAACTACGCACAATTGTCTCTAACCATGATATCCGAGCCGAGAGAACTGTGCGGAAGTGCCTCAAACTGTGAAATCCTGTCCAACCAGCCGTAAAAACGCAATTCTAGCCGAACAAAAAATGCACAATTGTCTTTAACCATGATATCCAGTTCAGCCTGCCCTAAAAATGTGTTTCCAGCCGAGAGAACTGTGCGCAATTGCCTCAAACCGTGAAATCCTGTCCAACCAGCCCTAAACACGCAATTCTAGCCGAAGAAACTATGCACAATTGTCTCTAACCATGATATCCGAGCCGAGAGAACTGTGCGGAAGTGCCTCAAACTGTGAAATCCTGTCCAACCAGCCGTAAAAACGCAATTCTAGCCGAACAAAAAATGCACAATTGTCTTTAACCATGATATCCAGTTCAGCCTGCCCTAAAAATGTGTTTCCAGCCGAGAGAACTGTGCGCAATTGCCTCAAACCGTGAAATCCTGTCCAACCAGCCCTAAAAACGCAATTCTAGCCGAAGAAACTATGCACAGTTGTCTCTAACCATGATATCCAGTTCAGCCTGCCCTAAAAACGCGTTTCCAGCCGAAAAAACTGTGCGCAATTGCCTCAAACCGTGAAATCCTGTCCAACCAGCCCTAAAAACGCAATTCTAGCCGAAGAAACTATGCACAGTTGTCTCTAACCATGATATCCAGTTCAGCCTGCCCTAAAAACGCGTTTCCAGCCGAAAAAACTGTGCGCAATTGCCTCAAACCGTGAAATCCTGTCCAACCAGCCCTAAAAACGCAATTCTAGCCGAAGAAACTATGCACAATTGTCTCTAACCATGATATCCAGTTCAGCCTGCCCTAAAAACGCGTTTCCAGCCGAAAAAACTGTGCGCAATTGCCTCAAACCGTGAAATCCTGTCCAACCAGCCCTAAAAACGCAATTCTAGCCGAAGAAACTATGCACAGTTGTCTCTAACCATGATATCCAGTTCAGCCTGCCCTAAAAACGCGTTTCCAGCCGAAAAAACTGTGCGCAATTGCCTCAAACCGTGAAAGCCTGTCCAACCAGCCCTAAAAACGCAATTCTAGCCGAAGAAACTATGCACAGTTGTCTCTAACCATGATATCCAGTTCAGCCTGCCCTAAAAACGCGTTTCCAGCCGAAAAAACTGTGCGCAATTGCCTCAAACCGTGAAATCCTGTCCAACCAGCCCTAAAAAACGCAATTCTAGCCGAAGAAACTACGCACAATTGTCTCTAACCATGATATCCGAGCCGAGAGAACTGTGCGCAAGTGCCTCAAACCGTGAAATCCTGTCCAACCAGCCCTAAAAACGCAATTCTAGCCGAAGAAACTATGCACAATTGTCTCTAACCATGATATCCAGTTCAGCCTGCCCTAAAAATGCGTTTCCAGCCGAGAGAACTGTGCTCAAGTGCCTCAAACCGTGAAATCCTGTCCAACCAGCTCTAAAAACGCAATTCTAGCCGAAAAAACTATGCACAATTGTCTCTAACCATGATATCTAGTTCAGCCTGCCCTAAAAACGCGTTTCCAGCCGAGAGAACTGTGCGCAAGTGCCTCAAACCGTGAAATTCTGTCCAACCTGCCCTAAAACGCAATTCTAGCCGAAGAAACTGCACAAGTGCCTCAAACCGTGAAATCCTGTCCAACCAGCCCTAAAAACGCAATTCTAGCCGAAGAATCTATGCACAATTGTCTCTATAACCATGATATTCAGTTCAGCCTGCCCTAAAAACGCGTTTCCAGCCGAGAGAACTGTGCGCAAGTGCCTCAAACAGTGAAATCCTGTCCAACCAGCCGTAAAAACGCAATTCTAGCCGGACAGACTATCCACAATGGTCTCTAACCATGATATCCAGTTCAGCCTGCCCTAAAAATGCGTTTCCAGCCGAGAGAACTGTGCTCAAGTGCCTCAAACCGTGAAATCCTGTCCAACCAGCTCTAAAAACGCAATTCTAGCCGAAAAAACTATGCACAATTGTCTCTAACCATGATATCTAGTTCAGCCTGCCCTAAAAACGCGTTTCCAGCCGAGAGAACTGTGCGCAAGTGCCTCAAACCGTGAAATCCTGTCCAACCTGCCCTAAAACGCAATTCTAGCCGAAGAAACTGCACAAGTGCCTCAAACCGTGAAATCCTGTCCAACCAGCCCTAAAAACGCAATTCTAGCCGAAGAATCTATGCACAATTGTCTCTATAACCATGATATTCAGTTCAGCCTGCCCTAAAAACGCGTTTCCAGCCGAGAGAACTGTGCGCAAGTGCCTCAAACAGTGAAATCCTGTCCAACCAGCCGTAAAAACGCAATTCTAGCCGGACAGACTATCCACAATGGTCTCTAACCATGATATCCAGTTCAGCCTGCCCTAAAAACGCGTTTCCAGCCAAGATAACTGTGCCCAAGTGCCTCAAATCGTGAAATCCTGTCCAGCCAGCGCTAAAAACGCAATTCTAGCCGAAGAAACTACGCACAATTGTCTCTAACCATGATATCCGAGCCGAGAGAACTGTGCGGAAGTGCCTCAAACTGTGAAATCCTGTCCAACCAGCCGTAAAAACGCAATTCTAGCCGAACAAAAAATGCACAATTGTCTTTAACCATGATATCCAGTTCAGCCTGCCCTAAAAATGTGTTTCCAGCCGAGAGAACTGTGCGCAATTGCCTCAAACCGTGAAATTCTGTCCAACCAGCCCTAAAAACGCAATTCTAGCCGAAGAAACTATGCACAGTTGTCTCTAACCATGATATCCAGTTCAGCCTGCCCTAAAAACGCGTTTCCAGCCGAAAAAACTGTGCGCAATTGCCTCAAACCGTGAAATCCTGTCCAACCAGCCCTAAAAACGCAATTCTAGCCGAAGAAACTACGCACAATTGTCTCTAACCATGATATCCGAGCCGAGAGAACTGTGCGGAAGTGCCTCAAACTGTGAAATCCTGTCCAACCAGCCGTAAAAACGCAATTCTAGCCGAACAAAAAATGCACAATTGTCTTTAACCATGATATCCAGTTCAGCCTGCCCTAAAAATGTGTTTCCAGCCGAGAGAACTGTGCGCAATTGCCTCAAACCGTGAAATCCTGTCCAACCAGCCCTAAAAACGCAATTCTAGCCGAAGAAACTACGCACAATTGTCTCTAACCATGATATCCGAGCCGAGAGAACTGTGCGGAAGTGCCTCAAACTGTGAAATCCTGTCCAACCAGCCGTAAAAACGCAATTCTAGCCGAACAAAAAATGCACAATTGTCTTTAACCATGATATCCAGTTCAGCCTGCCCTAAAAATGTGTTTCCAGCCGAGAGAACTGTGCGCAATTGCCTCAAACCGTGAAATCCTGTCCAACCAGCCCTAAACACGCAATTCTAGCCGAAGAAACTATGCACAATTGTCTCTAACCATGATATCCGAGCCGAGAGAACTGTGCGGAAGTGCCTCAAACTGTGAAATCCTGTCCAACCAGCCGTAAAAACGCAATTCTAGCCGAACAAAAAATGCACAATTGTCTTTAACCATGATATCCAGTTCAGCCTGCCCTAAAAATGTGTTTCCAGCCGAGAGAACTGTGCGCAATTGCCTCAAACCGTGAAATCCTGTCCAACCAGCCCTAAAAACGCAATTCTAGCCGAAGAAACTACGCACAATTGTCTCTAACCATGATATCCGAGCCGAGAGAACTGTGCGGAAGTGACTCAAACTGTGAAATCCTGTCCAACCAGCCGTAAAAACGCAATTCTAGCCGAACAAAAAATGCACAATTGTCTTTAACCATGATATCCAGTTCAGCCTGCCCTAAAAATGTGTTTCCAGCCGAGAGAACTGTGCGCAATTGCCTCAAACCGTGAAATCCTGTCCAACCAGCCCTAAAAACGCAATTCTAGCCGAAGAAACTACGCACAATTGTCTCTAACCATGATATCCGAGCCGAGAGAACTGTGCGGAAGTGCCTCAAACTGTGAAATCCTGTCCAACCAGCCGTAAAAACGCAATTCTAGCCGAACAAAAAATGCACAATTGTCTTTAACCATGATATCCAGTTCAGCCTGCCCTAAAAATGTGTTTCCAGCCGAGAGAACTGTGCGCAATTGCCTCAAACCGTGAAATCCTGTCCAACCAGCCCTAAACACGCAATTCTAGCCGAAGAAACTATGCACAATTGTCTCTAACCATGATATCCGAGCCGAGAGAACTGTGCGGAAGTGCCTCAAACTGTGAAATCCTGTCCAACCAGCCGTAAAAACGCAATTCTAGCCGAACAAAAAATGCACAATTGTCTTTAACCATGATATCCAGTTCAGCCTGCCCTAAAAATGTGTTTCCAGCCGAGAGAACTGTGCGCAATTGCCTCAAACCGTGAAATCCTGTCCAACCAGCCCTAAAAACGCAATTCTAGCCGAAGAAACTATGCACAGTTGTCTCTAACCATGATATCCAGTTCAGCCTGCCCTAAAAATGTGTTTCCAGCCGAGAGAACTGTGCGCAATTGCCTCAAACCGTGAAATCCTGTCCAACCAGCCCTAAAAACGCAATTCTAGCCGAAGAAACTACGCACAATTGTCTCTAACCATGATATCCGAGCCGAGAGAACTGTGCGGAAGTGACTCAAACTGTGAAATCCTGTCCAACCAGCCGTAAAAACGCAATTCTAGCCGAACAAAAAATGCACAATTGTCTTTAACCATGATATCCAGTTCAGCCTGCCCTAAAAATGTGTTTCCAGCCGAGAGAACTGTGCGCAATTGCCTCAAACCGTGAAATCCTGTCCAACCAGCCCTAAAAACGCAATTCTAGCCGAAGAAACTACGCACAATTGTCTCTAACCATGATATCCGAGCCGAGAGAACTGTGCGGAAGTGCCTCAAACTGTGAAATCCTGTCCAACCAGCCGTAAAAACGCAATTCTAGCCGAACAAAAAATGCACAATTGTCTTTAACCATGATATCCAGTTCAGCCTGCCCTAAAAATGTGTTTCCAGCCGAGAGAACTGTGCGCAATTGCCTCAAACCGTGAAATCCTGTCCAACCAGCCCTAAACACGCAATTCTAGCCGAAGAAACTATGCACAATTGTCTCTAACCATGATATCCGAGCCGAGAGAACTGTGCGGAAGTGCCTCAAACTGTGAAATCCTGTCCAACCAGCCGTAAAAACGCAATTCTAGCCGAACAAAAAATGCACAATTGTCTTTAACCATGATATCCAGTTTAGCCTGCCCTAAAAATGTGTTTCCAGCCGAGAGAACTGTGCGCAATTGCCTCAAACCGTGAAATCCTGTCCAACCAGCCCTAAAAACGCAATTCTAGCCGAAGAAACTATGCACAGTTGTCTCTAACCATGATATCCAGTTCAGCCTGCCCTAAAAACGCGTTTCCAGCCGAAAAAACTGTGCGCAATTGCCTCAAACCGTGAAATCCTGTCCAACCAGCCCTAAAAACGCAATTCTAGCCGAAGAAACTATGCACAGTTGTCTCTAACCATGATATCCAGTTCAGCCTGCCCTAAAAACGCGTTTCCAGCCGAAAAAACTGTGCGCAATTGCCTCAAACCGTGAAATCCTGTCCAACCAGCCCTAAAAACGCAATTCTAGCCGAAGAAACTATGCACAGTTGTCTCTAACCATGATATCCAGTTCAGCCTGCCCTAAAAACGCGTTTCCAGCCGAAAAAACTGTGCGCAATTGCCTCAAACCGTGAAATCCTGTCCAACCAGCCCTAAAAACGCAATTCTAGCCGAAGAAACTATGCACAGTTGTCTCTAACCATGATATCCAGTTCAGCCTGCCCTAAAAACGCGTTTCCAGCCGAAAAAACTGTGCGCAATTGCCTCAAACCGTGAAATCCTGTCCAACCAGCCCTAAAAACGCAATTCTAGCCGAAGAAACTATGCACAGTTGTCTCTAACCATGATATCCAGTTCAGCCTGCCCTAAAAACGCGTTTCCAGCCGAAAAAACTGTGCGCAATTGCCTCAAACCGTGAAATCCTGTCCAACCAGCCCTAAAAACGCAATTCTAGCCGAAGAAACTACGCACAATTGTCTCTAACCATGATATCCGAGCCGAGAGAACTGTGCGCAAGTGCCTCAAACCGTGAAATCCTGTCCAACCAGCCCTAAAAACGCAATTCTAGCCGAAGAAACTATGCACAATTGTCTCTAACCATGATATCCAGTTCAGCCTGCCCTAAAAATGCGTTTCCAGCCGAGAGAACTGTGCTCAAGTGCCTCAAACCGTGAAATCCTGTCCAACCAGCTCTAAAAACGCAATTCTAGCCGAAAAAACTATGCACAATTGTCTCTAACCATGATATCTAGTTCAGCCTGCCCTAAAAACGCGTTTCCAGCCGAGAGAACTGTGCGCAAGTGCCTCAAACCGTGAAATTCTGTCCAACCTGCCCTAAAACGCAATTCTAGCCGAAGAAACTGCACAAGTGCCTCAAACCGTGAAATCCTGTCCAACCAGCCCTAAAAACGCAATTCTAGCCGAAGAATCTATGCACAATTGTCTCTATAACCATGATATTCAGTTCAGCCTGCCCTAAAAACGCGTTTCCAGCCGAGAGAACTGTGCGCAAGTGCCTCAAACAGTGAAATCCTGTCCAACCAGCCGTAAAAACGCAATTCTAGCCGGACAGACTATCCACAATGGTCTCTAACCATGATATCCAGTTCAGCCTGCCCTAAAAATGCGTTTCCAGCCGAGAGAACTGTGCTCAAGTGCCTCAAACCGTGAAATCCTGTCCAACCAGCTCTAAAAACGCAATTCTAGCCGAAAAAACTATGCACAATTGTCTCTAACCATGATATCTAGTTCAGCCTGCCCTAAAAACGCGTTTCCAGCCGAGAGAACTGTGCGCAAGTGCCTCAAACCGTGAAATCCTGTCCAACCTGCCCTAAAACGCAATTCTAGCCGAAGAAACTGCACAAGTGCCTCAAACCGTGAAATCCTGTCCAACCAGCCCTAAAAACGCAATTCTAGCCGAAGAATCTATGCACAATTGTCTCTATAACCATGATATTCAGTTCAGCCTGCCCTAAAAACGCGTTTCCAGCCGAGAGAACTGTGCGCAAGTGCCTCAAACAGTGAAATCCTGTCCAACCAGCCGTAAAAACGCAATTCTAGCCGGACAGACTATCCACAATGGTCTCTAACCATGATATCCAGTTCAGCCTGCCCTAAAAACGCGTTTCCAGCCAAGATAACTGTGCCCAAGTGCCTCAAATCGTGAAATCCTGTCCAGCCAGCGCTAAAAACGCAATTCTAGCCGAAGAAACTATGCACAATTGTCTCTAAACATGAATTCCGAGCCGAAAGAACGGTGCGCAAGTGCCTCAAACCGTGAAATCCTGTCCAACCAGCCCTAAAAACGCAATTCTAGCCGAAGAAACTATGCACAATTGTGTCTAACCATGATATCCAATTCAGCCTGCCCTAAAAATGCGTTTCCAGCCAAGAGAACTGTACCCAAGTGCCTCAAACCGTGAAATCCTGTCCAACCAGCCCTAAAAACGCAATTCTAGCCGAAGAAACTACGCACAATTGTCTCTAACCATGATATCCGAGCCGAGAGAACTGTGCGGAAGTGCCTCAAACTGTGAAATCCTGTCCAACCAGCCGTAAAAACGCAATTCTAGCCGAACAAAAAATGCACAATTGTCTTTAACCATGATATCCAGTTCAGCCTGCCCTAAAAATGTGTTTCCAGCCGAGAGAACTGTGCGCAATTGCCTCAAACCGTGAAATCCTGTCCAACCAGCCCTAAAAACGCAATTCTAGCCGAAGAAACTACGCACAATTGTCTCTAACCATGATATCCGAGCCGAGAGAACTGTGCGGAAGTGCCTCAAACTGTGAAATCCTGTCCAACCAGCCGTAAAAACGCAATTCTAGCCGAACAAAAAATGCACAATTGTCTTTAACCATGATATCCAGTTCAGCCTGCCCTAAAAATGTGTTTCCAGCCGAGAGAACTGTGCGCAATTGCCTCAAACCGTGAAATCCTGTCCAACCAGCCCTAAACACGCAATTCTAGCCGAAGAAACTATGCACAATTGTCTCTAACCATGATATCCGAGCCGAGAGAACTGTGCGGAAGTGCCTCAAACTGTGAAATCCTGTCCAACCAGCCGTAAAAACGCAATTCTAGCCGAACAAAAAATGCACAATTGTCTTTAACCATGATATCCAGTTCAGCCTGCCCTAAAAATGTGTTTCCAGCCGAGAGAACTGTGCGCAATTGCCTCAAACCGTGAAATCCTGTCCAACCAGCCCTAAAAACGCAATTCTAGCCGAAGAAACTATGCACAGTTGTCTCTAACCATGATATCCAGTTCAGCCTGCCCTAAAAACGCGTTTCCAGCCGAAAAAACTGTGCGCAATTGCCTCAAACCGTGAAATCCTGTCCAACCAGCCCTAAAAACGCAATTCTAGCCGAAGAAACTATGCACAGTTGTCTCTAACCATGATATCCAGTTCAGCCTGCCCTAAAAACGCGTTTCCAGCCGAAAAAACTGTGCGCAATTGCCTCAAACCGTGAAATCCTGTCCAACCAGCCCTAAAAACGCAATTCTAGCCGAAGAAACTATGCACAGTTGTCTCTAACCATGATATCCAGTTCAGCCTGCCCTAAAAACGCGTTTCCAGCCGAAAAAACTGTGCGCAATTGCCTCAAACCGTGAAATCCTGTCCAACCAGCCCTAAAAACGCAATTCTAGCCGAAGAAACTATGCACAGTTGTCTCTAACCATGATATCCAGTTCAGCCTGCCCTAAAAACGCGTTTCCAGCCGAAAAAACTGTGCGCAATTGCCTCAAACCGTGAAATCCTGTCCAACCAGCCCTAAAAACGCAATTCTAGCCGAAGAAACTATGCACAGTTGTCTCTAACCATGATATCCAGTTCAGCCTGCCCTAAAAACGCGTTTCCAGCCGAAAAAACTGTGCGCAATTGCCTCAAACCGTGAAATCCTGTCCAACCAGCCCTAAAAACGCAATTCTAGCCGAAGAAACTATGCACAGTTGTCTCTAACCATGATATCCAGTTCAGCCTGCCCTAAAAACGCGTTTCCAGCCGAAAAAACTGTGCGCAATTGCCTCAAACCGTGAAATCCTGTCCAACCAGCCCTAAAAACGCAATTCTAGCCGAAGAAACTATGCACAGTTGTCTCTAACCATGATATCCAGTTCAGCCTGCCCTAAAAACGCGTTTCCAGCCGAAAAAACTGTGCGCAATTGCCTCAAACCGTGAAATCCTGTCCAACCAGCCCTAAAAACGCAATTCTAGCCGAAGAAACTATGCACAGTTGTCTCTAACCATGATATCCAGTTCAGCCTGCCCTAAAAACGCGTTTCCAGCCGAAAAAACTGTGCGCAATTGCCTCAAACCGTGAAATCCTGTCCAACCAGCCCTAAAAACGCAATTCTAGCCGAAGAAACTATGCACAGTTGTCTCTAACCATGATATCCAGTTCAGCCTGCCCTAAAAACGCGTTTCCAGCCGAAAAAACTGTGCGCAATTGCCTCAAACCGTGAAATCCTGTCCAACCAGCCCTAAAAACGCAATTCTAGCCGAAGAAACTATGCACAGTTGTCTCTAACCATGATATCCAGTTCAGCCTGCCCTAAAAACGCGTTTCCAGCCGAAAAAACTGTGCGCAATTGCCTCAAACCGTGAAATCCTGTCCAACCAGCCCTAAAAACGCAATTCTAGCCGAAGAAACTATGCACAGTTGTCTCTAACCATGATATCCAGTTCAGCCTGCCCTAAAAACGCGTTTCCAGCCGAAAAAACTGTGCGCAATTGCCTCAAACCGTGAAATCCTGTCCAACCAGCCCTAAAAACGCAATTCTAGCCGAAGAAACTATGCACAGTTGTCTCTAACCATGATATCCAGTTCAGCCTGCCCTAAAAACGCGTTTCCAGCCGAAAAAACTGTGCGCAATTGCCTCAAACCGTGAAATCCTGTCCAACCAGCCGTAAAAACGCAATTCTAGCCGAACAAAAAATGCACAATTGTCTTTAACCATGATATCCAGTTCAGCCTGCCCTAAAAATGTGTTTCCAGCCGAGAGAACTGTGCGCAATTGCCTCAAACCGTGAAATTCTGTCCAACCAGCCCTAAAAACGCAATTCTAGCCGAAGAAACTATGCACAGTTGTCTCTAACCATGATATCCAGTTCAGCCTGCCCTAAAAATGTGTTTCCAGCCGAAAAAACTGTGCGCAATTGCCTCAAACCGTGAAATCCTGTCCAACCAGCCCTAAAAACGCAATTCTAGCCGAAGAAACTATGCACAATTGTCTCTAACCATGATATCCAGTTCAGCCTGCCCTAAAAACGCGTTTCCAGCCGAAAAAACTGTGCGCAATTGCCTCAAACCGTGAAATCCTGTCCAACCAGCCCTAAAAACGCAATTCTAGCCGAAAAAACTGTGCGCAATTGCCTCAAACCGTGAAATCCTGTCCAACCAGCCCTAAAAACGCAATTCTAGCCGAAAAAACTGTGCGCAATTGCCTCAAACCGTGAAATCCTGTCCAACCAGCCCTAAAAACGCAATTCTAGCCGAAGAAACTATGCACAGTTGTCTCTAACCATGATATCCAGTTCAGCCTGCCCTAAAAACGCGTTTCCAGCCGAAAAAACTGTGCGCAATTGCCTCAAACCGTGAAATCCTGTCCAACCAGCCCTAAAAACGCAATTCTAGCCGAAGAAACTATGCACAGTTGTCTCTAACCATGATATCCAGTTCAGCCTGCCCTAAAAACGCGTTTCCAGCCGAAAAAACTGTGCGCAATTGCCTCAAACCGTGAAATCCTGTCCAACCAGCCCTAAAAACGCAATTCTAGCCGAAGAAACTATGCACAGTTGTCTCTAACCATGATATCCAGTTCAGCCTGCCCTAAAAACGCGTTTCCAGCCGAAAAAACTGTGCGCAATTGCCTCAAACCGTGAAATCCTGTCCAACCAGCCGTAAAAACGCAATTCTAGCCGAACAAAAAATGCACAATTGTCTTTAACCATGATATCCAGTTCAGCCTGCCCTAAAAATGTGTTTCCAGCCAAGAGAACTGTGCGCAATTGCCTCAAACCGTGAAATTCTGTCCAACCAGCCCTAAAAACGCAATTCTAGCCGAAGAAACTATGCACAGTTGTCTCTAACCATGATATCCAGTTCAGCCTGCCCTAAAAATGTGTTTCCAGCCGAAAAAACTGTGCGCAATTGCCTCAAACCGTGAAATCCTGTCCAACCAGCCCTAAAAACGCAATTCTAGCCGAAGAAACTATGCACAATTGTCTCTAACCATGATATCCAGTTCAGCCTGCCCTAAAAACGCGTTTCCAGCCGAAAAAACTGTGCGCAATTGCCTCAAACCGTGAAATCCTGTCCAACCAGCCCTAAAAACGCAATTCTAGCCGAAAAAACTGTGCGCAATTACCTCAAACCGTGAAATCCTGTCCAACCAGCCCTAAAAACGCAATTCTAGCCGAAAAAACTGTGCGCAATTGCCTCAAACCGTGAAATCCTGTCCAACCAGCCCTAAAAACGCAATTCTAGCCGAAGAAACTATGCACAGTTGTCTCTAACCATGATATCCAGTTCAGCCTGCCCTAAAAACGCGTTTCCAGCCGAAAAAACTGTGCGCAATTGCCTCAAACCGTGAAATCCTGTCCAACCAGCCCTAAAAACGCAATTCTAGCCGAAGAAACTATGCACAGTTGTCTCTAACCATGATATCCAGTTCAGCCTGCCCTAAAAACGCGTTTCCAGCCGAAAAAACTGTGCGCAATTGCCTCAAACCGTGAAATCCTGTCCAACCAGCCCTAAAAACGCAATTCTAGCCGAAAAAACTGTGCGCAATTGCCTCAAACCGTGAAATCCTGTCCAACCAGCCCTAAAAACGCAATTCTAGCCGAAGAAACTATGCACAGTTGTCTCTAACCATGATATCCAGTTCAGCCTGCCCTAAAAACGCGTTTCCAGCCGAAAAAACTGTGCGCAATTGCCTCAAACCGTGAAATCCTGTCCAACCAGCCCTAAAACGCAATTCTAGCCGAAGAAACTATGCACAATTGTCTTTAACCATGATATCCAGTTCAGCCTGCCCTAAAAATGTGTTTCCAGCCGAGAGAACTGTGCGCAATTGCCTCAAACCGTGAAATTCTGTCCAACCAGCCCTAAAAACGCAATTCTAGCCGAAGAAACTATGCACAGTTGTCTCTAACCATGATATCCAGTTCAGCCTGCCCTAAAAACGCGTTTCCAGCCGAAAAAACTGTGCGCAATTGCCTCAAACCGTGAAATCCTGTCCAACCAGCCCTAAAAACGCAATTCTAGCCGAAAAAACTGTGCACAATTGCCTCAAACCGTGAAATCCTGTCCAACCAGCCCTAAAAACGCAATTCTAGCCGAAGAAACTATGCACAATTGTCTTTAACCATGATATCCAGTTCAGCCTGCCCTAAAAATGTGTTTCCAGCCGAGAGAACTGTGCGCAATTGCCTCAAACCGTGAAATTCTGTCCAACCAGCCCTAAAAACGCAATTCTAGCCGAAGAAACTATGCACAGTTGTCTCTAACCATGATATCCAGTTCAGCCTGCCCTAAAAACGCGTTTCCAGCCGAAAAAACTGTGCGCAATTGCCTCAAACCGTGAAATCCTGTCCAACCAGCCCTAAAAACGCAATTCTAGCCGAAGAAACTATGCACAATTGTCTTTAACCATGATATCCAGTTCAGCCTGCCCTAAAAATGTGTTTCCAGCCGAGAGAACTGTGCGCAATTGCCTCAAACCGTGAAATCCTGTCCAACCAGCCCTAAAAACGCAATTCTAGCCGAAGAAACTATGCACAGTTGTCTCTAACCATGATATCCAGTTCAGCCTGCCCTAAAAACGCGTTTCCAGCCGAAAAAACTGTGCGCAATTGCCTCAAACCGTGAAATCCTGTCCAACCAGCCCTAAAAACGCAATTCTAGCCGAAGAAACTATGCACAATTGTCTTTAACCATGATATCCAGTTCAGCCTGCCCTAAAAATGTGTTTCCAGCCGAGAGAACTGTGCGCAATTGCCTCAAACCGTGAAATTCTGTCCAACCAGCCCTAAAAACGCAATTCTAGCCGAAGAAACTATGCACAGTTGTCTCTAACCATGATATCCAGTTCAGCCTGCCCTAAAAATGTGTTTCCAGCCGAGAGAACTGTGCGCAATTGCCTCAAACCGTGAAATTCTGTCCAACCAGCCCTAAAAACGCAATTCTAGCCGAAGAAACTATGCACAGTTGTCTCTAACCATGATATCCAGTTCAGCCTGCCCTAAAAACGCGTTTCCAGCCGAAAAAACTGTGCGCAATTGCCTCAAACCGTGAAATCCTGTCCAACCAGCCCTAAAAACGCAATTCTAGCCGAAGAAACTATGCACAATTGTCTTTAACCATGATATCCAGTTCAGCCTGCCCTAAAAATGTGTTTCCAGCCGAGAGAACTGTGCGCAATTGCCTCAAACCGTGAAATCCTGTCCAACCAGCCCTAAAAACGCAATTCTAGCCGAAGAAACTATGCACAGTTGTCTCTAACCATGATATCCAGTTCAGCCTGCCCTAAAAACGCGTTTCCAGCCGAAAAAACTGTGCGCAATTGCCTCAAACCGTGAAATCCTGTCCAACCAGCCCTAAAAACGCAATTCTAGCCGAAGAAACTATGCACAGTTGTCTCTAACCATGATATCCAGTTCAGCCTGCCCTAAAAACGCGTTTCCAGCCGAAAAAACTGTGCGCAATTGCCTCAAACCGTGAAATCCTGTCCAACCAGCCCTAAAAACGCAATTCTAGCCGAAGAAACTATGCACAGTTGTCTCTAACCATGATATCCAGTTCAGCCTGCCCTAAAAACGCGTTTCCAGCCGAAAAAACTGTGCACAATTGCCTCAAACCGTGAAATCCTGTCCAACCAGCCCTAAAAACGCAATTCTAGCCGAAAAAACTGTGCGCAATTGCCTCAAACCGTGAAATCCTGTCCAACCAGCCCTAAAAACGCAATTCTAGCCGAAGAAACTATGCACAGTTGTCTCTAACCATGATATCCAGTTCAGCCTGCCCTAAAAACGCGTTTCCAGCCGAAAAAACTGTGCGCAATTGCCTCAAACCGTGAAATCCTGTCCAACCAGCCCTAAAAACGCAATTCTAGCCGAAGAAACTATTCACAATTGTCTTTAACCATGATATCCAGTTCAGCCTGCCCTAAAAATGTGTTTCCAGCCGAGAGAACTGTGCGCAATTGCCTCAAACCGTGAAATTCTGTCCAACCAGCCCTAAAAACGCAATTCTAGCCGAAGAAACTATGCACAGTTGTCTCTAACCATGATATCCAGTTCAGCCTGCCCTAAAAACGCGTTTCCAGCCGAAAAAACTGTGCGCAATTGCCTCAAACCGTGAAATCCTGTCCAACCAGCCCTAAAAACGCAATTCTAGCCGAAAAAACTGTGCGCAATTGCCTCAAACCGTGAAATCCTGTCCAACCAGCCCTAAAAACGCAATTCTAGCCGAAGAAACTATGCACAATTGTCTTTAACCATGATATCCAGTTCAGCCTGCCCTAAAAATGTGTTTCCAGCCGAGAGAACTGTGCGCAATTGCCTCAAACCGTGAAATTCTGTCCAACCAGCCCTAAAAACGCAATTCTAGCCGAAGAAACTATGCACAGTTGTCTCTAACCATGATATCCAGTTCAGCCTGCCCTAAAAACGCGTTTCTAGCCGAAAAAACTGTGCGCAATTGCCTCAAACCGTGAAATCCTGTCCAACCAGCCCTAAAAACGCAATTCTAGCCGAAGAAACTATGCACAATTGTCTTTAACCATGATATCCAGTTCAGCCTGCCCTAAAAATGTGTTTCCAGCCGAGAGAACTGTGCGCAATTGCCTCAAACCGTGAAATCCTGTCCAACCAGCCCTAAAAACGCAATTCTAGCCGAAGAAACTATGCACAATTGTCTTTAACCATGATATCCAGTTCAGCCTGCCCTAAAAATGTGTTTCCAGCCGAGAGAACTGTGCGCAATTGCCTCAAACCGTGAAATTCTGTCCAACCAGCCCTAAAAACGCAATTCTAGCCGAAGAAACTATGCACAGTTGTCTCTAACCATGATATCCAGTTCAGCCTGCCCTAAAAATGTGTTTCCAGCCGAGAGAACTGTGCGCAATTGCCTCAAACCGTGAAATTCTGTCCAACCAGCCCTAAAAACGCAATTCTAGCCGAAGAAACTATGCACAGTTGTCTCTAACCATGATATCCAGTTCAGCCTGCCCTAAAAACGCGTTTCCAGCCGAAAAAACTGTGCGCAATTGCCTCAAACCGTGAAATCCTGTCCAACCAGCCCTAAAAACGCAATTCTAGCCGAAGAAACTATGCACAATTGTCTTTAACCATGATATCCAGTTCAGCCTGCCCTAAAAATGTGTTTCCAGCCGAGAGAACTGTGCGCAATTGCCTCAAACCGTGAAATCCTGTCCAACCAGCCCTAAAAACGCAATTCTAGCCGAAGAAACTATGCACAGTTGTCTCTAACCATGATATCCAGTTCAGCCTGCCCTAAAAACGCGTTTCCAGCCGAAAAAACTGTGCGCAATTGCCTCAAACCGTGAAATCCTGTCCAACCAGCCCTAAAAACGCAATTCTAGCCGAAGAAACTATGCACAGTTGTCTCTAACCATGATATCCAGTTCAGCCTGCCCTAAAAACGCGTTTCCAGCCGAAAAAACTGTGCGCAATTGCCTCAAACCGTGAAATCCTGTCCAACCAGCCCTAAAAACGCAATTCTAGCCGAAGAAACTATGCACAGTTGTCTCTAACCATGATATCCAGTTCAGCCTGCCCTAAAAACGCGTTTCCAGCCGAAAAAACTGTGCACAATTGCCTCAAACCGTGAAATCCTGTCCAACCAGCCCTAAAAACGCAATTCTAGCCGAAAAAACTGTGCGCAATTGCCTCAAACCGTGAAATCCTGTCCAACCAGCCCTAAAAACGCAATTCTAGCCGAAGAAACTATGCACAGTTGTCTCTAACCATGATATCCAGTTCAGCCTGCCCTAAAAACGCGTTTCCAGCCGAAAAAACTGTGCGCAATTGCCTCAAACCGTGAAATCCTGTCCAACCAGCCCTAAAAACGCAATTCTAGCCGAAGAAACTATGCACAATTGTCTTTAACCATGATATCCAGTTCAGCCTGCCCTAAAAATGTGTTTCCAGCCGAGAGAACTGTGCGCAATTGCCTCAAACCGTGAAATCCTGTCCAACCAGCCCTAAAAACGCAATTCTAGCCGAAGAAACTATGCACAGTTGTCTCTAACCATGATATCCAGTTCAGCCTGCCCTAAAAACGCGTTTCCAGCCGAAAAAACTGTGCGCAAGTGCCTCAAACCGTGAAATCCTGTCCAACCAGCCCTTTGTCTCTTTGAAATGTTCACCTTCGAGAGTGGGGAGCTGGCATCCTCCCTTATGGCGGTCGAAACACAAAGCTCGGTGCTTGTCTCATCTCCTTCTTCTTCCTCGTCGTTCGTTGTATTTCGTGTCAGGTGATCAGCCAAAGCATTTTTCTTGCCGGGAATATGTTCGGCATCACTCATCAAGTCGTTGGGCAATCTGGGCTGAATTGCCCACAAACGGGGTGGGTGGAGGATTAAAAAGTATTTTCCCGACTCTGGGGTCTACAAGTATATATCCCAAAGTATACCAACTTTGAATCTGTTACAAGTCATGGGCAGGGGCGTCGCAAGTGCATTTTAGGTGGGGGGGTGCAGAGCCAAAATTTTACCGAATATCTCAAAAATTTTACCGAATCCTACAAACTGAGAATTCGAGCTTTAAATTGTGGAACAGAAAGGATTACGTAGGAAGAGGAACATTAAAGGGCAGCATGAAAGACGATAGGCCAACTTTTAGGCTGCGTTTCGGCGAAGCCCACTTGGAGAATATATTGCAGGGCACGATTGCAGTAACAGATTCTATCTGTTATACCCCAGAGAAAATTAAATCGAGCGCCGCAGGCAAAAATTTTCGAAATCCGTTTTTTTTTTCCCTGTAGCCTAGGCTAAAATTTAACTGCTTCTCTTACAAATTCTACTTTTTACCGTGCATTAAATACCGAGACTCTAAGAAGTTCCAGAAACCAGATGTAGCGACGTTCCGGCAGCAGCCGCTTCTGTAGTTCAATAATGCCCATGATTACATAAAGTGAGCGGCGCAGGCGATTTTTTTTTTTAATTAGCTTTTTCCTGCCAAATTTAAGTATTTCCATCCAGATTCTAGCGTTTAATGTTTCGATATCCAGTCCTTAAACTGGCTTAACCCCGGTCAAATGACGCGCTCTTCCACAAAATAGAGAAAAGTACGAAATGCGCCGCAGGCGGAATTTTCGAAAAATTTATGATTAGATCTTCTTTTTGGGATCCAATATGAAAGTAAGGACTACCGACAAAATCAGATGCAAAATGCGAACAGTGCTTCACTGGACCTCTTCCGAGTTTCAAGGTTCGTCGTAACTCCCAAATCCTGGCAATTATACCGAGTAAACTACCGAAAATTACCGAATTATCGAAGTTTAGACCGATAGCATGTTCAGAATTCTGTATAACTACCGTATGCCGGCTATTATACCCAATTGTTTTAGTATCGAAAGACTACCGAATAATATTCGTATTCGGTATAATTTCGTCGAAACTAAAGTCGGGATTCGTGGTAACTACCGGATCCTGAAAAGTATAGCGATTAAATTACCGAATCCCAATCATGATACCGAATAATTTATGACCGATAGCTTATTCGGGATTCTGTGTAACTACCGAATCTCCATAACTATACCGAATAGTTCTGGCATTAAAAATTTCCAAATAATTTCAGTAAATTTTCTCACCGAATTCGTGATAACTACCGAATACTGGTAATTATAACGAATCCCGATCATTATACCGAATAGATTTGTACCGGTAGCCTATTTTGGATTCTGTATGATTGCCGAATCACCGTAAATGTACCGAATAGTTCTGCTATCGAAAAACTACCGAACAATTTTAGTAAATTTTGGGCCTCCGGCCCAAATTTTTTACAGAATCTCAAAAAGTTGGGGGGTGCTGCACCCCCCCCCCCCTTGCGACGCTCCTGGTCATGGGTCAAAAACTTAACTCAAGAGCAATCTGGGCCCAGTTGCCCAGAAACATGGAGGATGAGGAACTCCAAATATGTCTTCACAACCCTAATATCTAAAAGCACAAGGAATTTCATGGTGCTATCTCCAGTTACTGTCAAGTAAAAGACAGTAAACACTGGGCAATCTGGGCCCAATTACCCCTAAACCAAGTAGGGGGAGGGATCTGGACCCCCAAAAGGAAAAAAATTACCACAATACCCACAAGCCTACGAAGTTTCAACTTGACCTACCTGTCACGGGTCATGAACTTTGCTCTTGGGCAATCTGGGCCCAGTTGCCCATGAACGGGGTGGGTGGGGGGAGATGAAACTTCAAAACAAAAGTGTTTTCCCGAACCTAGGGTCTACAATTACAAGGAATTTCATCGTCCTATATCCAGCTATTCCAGCTCTGGTTAAGTTACGAGCATTAGTCGCTGGGCAATCTGGGCCCTGTAGAGGGGGATGCCCCCCCCCCCCCCCAATGTTTTCGGCCAGTCGTTAGAAAAAAGGCAAGACGGCGTGTAGCGCAGGTGTATCGCCCCAATTTTTCATAAAAAACAGTTGATTTTTCTTCAAAACAGTCTGTTTTTCGTAAAAGTAGTTGATTTTAAATAAGCACTACACTAACAAGAGCTGTAAGCTCATATGGCACTTGCATGTGTTGAGATGTTTTGTTTGATCAAAAGTATTTTTCGACTTTGTGGTTAAAATGCGCACTTTAAGGGAGCTAGATAAAAAGTATTTTATTTATGAACTTGGGTGTAATGATGCGCACTTTAAAGGCGCTAGAAATGCATCTGTATGCAAAACCCTTGAGGCAAAAACGATCACAGGCCCTTAGGGATCCTTGATGTATACCGTTTCGTCAAAAGTTTTTTTTTCGCTTTTCATTTCAAATGCGCACTTTAAGGGTGACAGAAATAAATTTTGAAGCAAAACCCTTGTGGCACAAATGGTCATGGGTTGAGATGTATTGTTTGAAATAAAGTACTTTTCGACCTGGCCGTTCAGATTCACACTTTAAGGGAGCTAGAACGTCATTTGTAAACAAAACCCTTGAGGCAAAAATGATAATGGGCTCATGGGGATCATGAAAATATGAATTTGGTTTAAAAGTATTTTTCTAAATTTGCAGTCAAGATTAGTACTTTAACGAATGGTCGGGTTTGGAAAGTGGCCATTTTTGAGTCAATCTTGTCAAATCTCTAATATTACAGCCAAGTTCCATCGTCCTAGATTATCTGGAAGTACCTTAAATCGTGATCACCGGAATCCCGGACCCCCCCCCCTCAAACTTCCCCACAGTCGCCGGAGCCAATCCTGTTCCTTAAGTGTTTTTCCAGAGCATCTGTTTGTCATTCCCACAAAGTTCCATCCCGATCTCACCAGTCTAAGCCGGTCACGTATTTTCGCCCCCCCCCCCCCCCAATTGCTGTTGGATCTGTCCGGACATGAAAAAGATCAACAGAAACATGTCCTCTCTTCAATTACCAAATTTCACTCAAATCCGATCAGCCGTTTCAAAGTTACGCATGACTCAATATTCCGGATTCCCCCTCCCGTTACTCCCCCCACGGCTATCAGATCATGTAAATTTTTCTTTATAAGTCAGTTTGATCGGGTCCCTGATTTGCCTCCCAAGATTCGTCGTGAAAATCCCCAAAACCGCCATAACCGGAATTCCGGGAAAGTCCCCTCCAACCCCCCCCTAATGTCATGATCCATCCGAACTGTATAAACGATTTATCTGGAGCAGATGCTTGTTCTTCCCAGCAAGTTTCACTCCGATCCCTCCATTCTAACCGTTTCCCGATATTTCCGGTCTCCCCCCCCCCAACTCCCCCATAGCTGTTAAATCCGGTCCGGACTTCAATTGGGACATCAGAGGTATGTCATTTATTCAGTTATCAAGTTTCATTCCAATCCGACCACCCGTTCGAAAGTTACACAGTACTCCAACTTTCCGGATTCCCCAGCCCTCCACCCCGCTAGTGTCCGGATCCAGTCCAAATGTATAAACGATTTATCTGGAGCAGATGCTTGTTCCTCCCAGCAAGTTTCACTCCAATCCCTCTATTCTAACCGTTTCTAAAAATTTCCGGTCTCTCCCCCCCCAACTCCCCCATAGCTGTCGAATCCGGTCCGGACTTCAAACGGGACATCAGTAGTGTGCCATTTATTCAGTTATTAAGTTTCATTCCAATCCGATCACCCGTTCGAAAGTTACACACTACTCCAATTTTCCGGATTCCCCAGCCCTCCACTCCCCCCGGGTGGTCGGATCCAGTCCAAATGTATAAACAATTTATCTGGAGCAGATGCTTGTTCTTCCCAGCAAGTTTCACTCCGATCCCTCTATTCTAACCGTTTCTCGAAATTTCCGGTCTCCCCCCCCCCAACTCCCCCATAGCTGTCGAATCCGGTCCGGACTTCAAACGGGACATCAGAAGTATGCCATTTATTCAGTTATCAAGTTTCATTCCAATCCGATCACCCGTTCTAAAGTTACACACTACTCCAATTTTCCGGATTCCCCAGCCCTCCACTCCCCCCCCCGGGTGGTCGGATTGGGAAACTGAATGTTTCCAAGTTAGTCCGATCGGGTCCCAGATGCTCCTGCCAAGTTTCATCGTCCTAGCACATCTGGAAGTACTCCAATTCGAAAAAGTGTGACAAAACTCCTTAATTTTCAGACTTTCCCCGGTCCACCACTCCCCCCCAGATGGTCGGATCGGGAAACTGATTACTTCTAGGTTAGTTTGGTCGGGTCCCTGATTTTCCTGCCAAGTTTCATCGTCCTAGCACATCTGGAAGTACCCTAACTCGAACATGTGGGACAAAAAAATTCGGACAGACAGACCGACAGACCGACAGACCGACAGACCGACAGACCGACAGACCGACAGACCGACCGACAGACGGAATTGCGATCGGTATATGGCACTTGAGCCAGAGGCTGCAAGTGCCATAAAAACAGGCCATTAGCGTAGCATTAGTGGGAAAAATTCACATTTAGTAACTGCCTTTATGTCATTCTGGCACAACTAGGCTATCATTCTGACAAGCTCAAAACCTACATAGGGTGGCCACAAAAACACCTAGTGGCAAAAATTGGCGATTTGTTTGTAATGAATGCAGGAATTGCTGTGAGTTTTCATGATCAGTTTTACCTATCTAAAACATCTTCAAAAAATATTTTGAAAATACCATTGCATTCAGGACAAAATTGTCTGTTTTGTAAGGCCATCAGTAAGATGTCCTAGCTATTTAATATTATTTCTTAATATTCAATGTAAATTTAGATGTAAAAAAAAGTAGCTGAACTAGCCTACAAAAATTTTTTGATAGGCTACTAAGCAGGAAAAGTCAGCAGCCTATAGCAGCAATAGGTCTATTGGACTATAACCTTAATGATCTTATTCATATTTTCGGGACACCACCATTCAGCTATTATAAGTTTGATCAGTTTACATATAAATGAAATGTATGTAGCTGATCACATTATACTACCAAAAGTTTGTAGCCAATTAGTTGGCTACTCAGGGTGTGCCCTATACAAACACTCTCAGTAGCCAACTAGTTGGCTACACTTGTTCCCCCAGAAACACTCTCAGTAGCCAACTAGTTGGCTACACATGTTCCCCCAGAGACATTCTCAGTCAGTAGCCAACTAGTCAGCTACACTTGTTCCCCCAGAAACACCCTCAGTATCCAACTAGTTGGCTACACATCTTCTCCCAGAAATATTCTCAGTAGCCAACTAGTCGGCTACACTTGTTCCCCGAGAAACACTCTCAGTAGCCAACTAGTTGGCTACACTTGTTCCCCCAGAAATACTCTCAGTAGCCAACTAACTGGCTACACTTGTTTCCCCAGAAACACTCACAGAAGCCAGTTAGTTGGCTACACTTGTTCCCCCAGAAACACTCTCAGTAGCCAACTAGTTGGCTACGAACTTTTGGTAGTATAATGTGATCAGCTACATACATTTCTTTTAATTATAAACGACTCAATTTTACAGTAGCTGAATAGTGGATATCCAGGTTTGATTAGAAAAAAATTTACTGGCTACCCTGGGCCTGGGGCTACGACTTGTTGAAGACAGCTTGAAGACTTGACCTAGGTCTTTTCTAAATACCAGAATGGTTAGAAGTGGGTTAGAATGGAGGGAGATAGAATGGAGGGATAGATCTATACAATCAGGGATCAACAGACTTACCCTTACGTCATTTCCCGATAAAACAGAGCAATAACCCTTCTCAAATTTTGCACGCCACAGGTTAAATTCAAATCCAGCGCCAAAACAAGTGATTAGGGTAGCGCGCATTCTACTGGCACTCTTCGCCCGTCTTCGTCCTCATCTTTCTCGCTAGATGACCTATTCGTTTAGTTTATTTCAATCGGTCAGACAAAAGTAATATTATCTGTCAATCAGACTTTATACTGTACTGTACCTACAAGATTTCCGATTCACCCGGGGTATTATTCGACGGAAAAAAGGAAGCTGTGTAGAACAGGTGAGTATTATAGTGAGTAGCCTATACATAGAAAATTGCGGGACCATCCCGATGAATCGTGTAGTATTGTAGGACAAGTTGCCATATGCCTTAACAAGAAACCGATCTTGACCGATAAACCTGATCAGGGCGTCGATATAAGAGTGAAACCACATGTTTATTCAAAATAAACTGTCACCGCTTGCCTCTTGGCGAGTAATCCCAGATTACAGAACATAAATTAATTTATTGGCAAAAAATTAAGCGTTGAAATTTTTCTAATTCACCGGAATTGCACCCTCCCATTTAACTTGCACGCTAAGAACCGAAACAAATCACAGAGGTGAAGCAGTTGATGACAACTTACAACATGATCATAATGATCAGACATTTACGACTAGCACTCTCAGATACGAAAACATCCCCTTTGTAACATGGACAAAGCAAACACTGTAATTACCTGCTAAACCTATGAGTTTAAAAACGTAACTCCCGACAACAAAGTGTTAGATAACATAAGGCGTATTCTCGTCGTTCCTCGAGGACTCCTCGGGGAATCGAAGGGAACGGTGAGAATAGAGGGAGTCACTCCGCGTGGACTCCGTGTACAGAAAACAGCGAGAACACAGGAGTGCTTCCAAACTGGATTTTGTTCGAAAAAAAATATGCAGTTGACGAAATTAGCTTGGATCCACTTTATTTTTGGTTCTGTTTATTCTGATTGTTTCTAATTAATTTTATATTGCACCAATACTTGCAAAAATTGATTCCCCTCCGAATCTGAAAGGAAGTCCTTTTTGATGATGATCCCCACCGTCCGTGGGGACTCGCGACTCTCGCGCGAATACGGTGAGTCAATCCCCGGGACAAACAAAAACGCGGGGACTCCTCAAGTGGAGTCCTCGGGGAACGGCGAGAATACGCCTATAATCAGATACCAACTTGAACGTGAACTTGAACAATGATCTGAAGGTTTTAGGGTTCACTGAAACGCAACCCTCTTTCTCAATCTAAAATCTCTGACAACTATTTCATCTTCGGTCGGCCTGATATACATGTTGAAAGTTATTTATATTCCATACTCTTCGGCGGACATACACCATACATTACGCGTAAAGTTCAAAAATCGTCAGTGTTCTTGAATGGAGTATGAAAACTGCCCGAAAAAATGTTTTTAAAGACCAGTATCTCTCCCTAAGTCATCCGGCGGGACGGTTCAACAAAATACTCTATACGAATAAGTCCAAAACGCACCAGTGAACCTCGGGGAGAACGAGAAACGTCGCCCGAACGATGACTCAAATCCTATGTCAACCAATCAACGGCGTTCGTTGGGGACAGCTGTAATGACGCTTCCGGCTCTTCGCTAGGCACACGGCGATTCTACATCGGCGCGAAGAGTTAGTCATCAAGAGTATTTTCGAAGCGTCCGAGTATCGCCTTATCTCATTCCGTTCCAGCGCTCCATAAGTGGAGTAGTTTCTGTTAGTCCGCTATTTTCTCATAATCAGTCTTGTAGACATAGTAAAAAGTCGGATCCATAAGACAGTGGTAAACTTTCACGTATTACAGATTTTCTACAATCAATCTGTGGATCTATTGTACCCAGTCCAGGGAAAAG
>JAKZAO010000054.1:0-62994 GCA_023053555.1 Branchinecta lindahli | reverse complement strand
AATCGAAATCGTCAAAAACGTCAAGGGAAAAGAATGCCGATAGTTTAAAATGCTCACAGGGTATAGGCAAAAATCGTCGAAACTGCCTTTCAAGTTTATCAAGGGTTTTTCGGTAAATTTTGCAGCAATAGGCCGTAAAACTTGTTGCAGGACCTTGGAACGTGCTGTCCGCCATAAACTATCCCAATGAAGTATCAAATCCGTATTTCATAGTCGGACCAATGAGTATTTTAATATAGCTTTTCTCGAACATATATATACTGCATTTCATCATGACCTACGGTTAGTTATATTATATCTATTAATACATTAGTTAATATAGATTATTCGAAGAAGATACTTTGGAATCGCGGAGCAACGAAGTAACGCATTTTCATCGGGTCTTTAACTCTCTTTAGGTGAATAAGTAATGGGTCACTAAATTGCTACCTCAGCGGTTTTAGGTTAAACCTTAAAGACCAAAGAGAACTACTAAATCTATGCTTCGCATGGATCGTCATGGAGACGTATCATTTGTCATACGGATGTTTCGCCGTTGAGACGTTTCGCGTTGAGAACGTTTCACCATGGGGACATAATGGAAACAGTTTTTCGTTTGAAAGTCAGCCGTTGGGCAGGACATTTTCATCTGAGCGTTTAGGCTGATTTATTGATGATTCGATATAATGTGGTCGCTTTTTAATTTCGACGCAGATGAATAGTGTCGCCGAAATCGCAGCCACGTTAGTTCCGTGGAGTTGGGTCACGACAGTCATGTCGTGTCATTCTTTTCCGCTTTGATTAATCGCGATACTTTGTAATTGCCAGCGGAACATTGAATGGCTTTCTAAGTGCCATCTACCCGCTTCTGAATGAGCAAACTTCAAACAGATGGCTCTGCTAACACATAATATTCGTCGTTGTATGGACGCCATCTGTCGAAGCTTCTGCTGACACATAATATTCGTAGTTGTATGGACGCCATCTGTCGAAGCTTCGGTTACAGAAATTAGCTTTATAGAACCACAACGCGTCTCTGCTCATCTTCTGCAAGAACAAAGCGAGTTTTCGATAGGATCGCAGCGGGGAGTAAATTGGACTTCGATTAATATGGTGTTTTCTGGCGGCTTACGCAGAACGACTAGTCCGCTGAAAAACGATAAAAAAAACATCTCAAACACTTAGAGAGCTACTTTTACCTTTCGATAAAACTTTTACAAAGTCATAGGTTTTCTGTCAACAACTGTCAAGGATGCCCAAAACAGGCTTTGGCTTATAACATCACACAGTGTTTGATTAGCGACATAGCTGGAAGCCCCTCTTCAAACATACTTCCATTCCGGAGGCCACCAGCAGATAGGCTAATCTTTTGACGACAATTACAGATTCTACCTCCAACTGAATAGACCTTCGGAATAGGCTTAATAGCCTTTGACAGTCAGGATATGATAATCATCACGTTTTTCAACTACAAAACGTATCTCTTTCAACTTGTATTATCTCTTTATTAAACAAACCTAGCTTCATAACAGCTTATAACACAAAGTGTATGTATGGCAGATGGAAGAACTATAATAGGAACTAATAGCACAGATATGACCAGCAGGCAGGAAATTAACCTCGGAAAGGCTCTTGGTCTTGGTCAAGGATAAGCACAGCTGCTAATCGGTCGAATCCCCTAAAGCATTGTCGGCAACAGGCTTACCCTGCACCAATGGAACCGATGTAATACCATAACATCGCTTCTCACAGATATATTCAAAAACATACATTTCATCATCTGTTCCTCTGTAGCTGCGTTAGGAAAATAACACTTCTGAGATAGCTGACTCTTTGAAATCATTTTTTCATCGTTTGGGTCATGCCTCCCCCTACCTTAGGCCTTCCCCTTCTGTAACTTGGTGTCGGGTCTGCATTCCCTGCCCGCAGCACATCCAGACAAGCCTCCTATTTTTGTCCGATGGTAAGGTACCATCAGTCTGTCACTGAAGTACATGCCTTACAAGCCTCTTCAGTGGCGAACATGGGCCCTTCTCAGCAGTCACGTCGAGAGCGGCAATGCAGTGATGTCAATCGTGGCACATTCCTTCTTTGCTTAGCTTGTAACACATATTCAACGGACACACTCAAATTTGGAGTAGACTAGTGACAAGCAAGTCTGAATGCTGGTGACAGGCTACTTGGAGAAGTCCAGTTAGTACATTGGTAGTAGGTAGTGAAACAAATCCAGCACAGTCTTTATTTTTATCTCCAATGAGTATATGTGCTGTTAACTACGTCTGGATCTGCCATCAAATTGGCTTTGATCAGTACTTTTAACTATGGCAGTTTTGGAGCATCAAAGTCTTTCTGGAGGTTAATATCATTTTCGGACATGGTACCACACATACTCAACCAAGGATTTTTCTATGTCTTGCTTCCGATGTCTTCTGAACACCACAGATGAACAGCATACTAAAATATAAAATTAGTATTAGTCGATCTTTGATCCAGATGCGCTGGAAGCCTTCCATAAAGCCTAGAAACTTGCCCAAACCAGCTTTTCAAAGAGAGAGAGGCGTGAATACAATTACAAAAGGCAAACTTGGGCAACATTCGAACTCCGAGGTGGGTCAGGTAACGGGAATCTGAAAATTTGGATCTAGCCTCTTTTTTGAGAAGACGCGTTTAATATTCGGGTACTGCAAACACTAGGCCGTCATATCACTTTCTCTCAAAGCTATTAGAACTTTTCAACGCTTCCTAGCTCCCCCTTTCAATTCAATTCAATTCAGTATAATCTAAAAACATATAACGGACAAGCCAATGGGTTGTTTATGCGTCAAAACCAAAATCCGCCCCAATCCGCCCTTTCATATTCTAATTGTTTGCCTCCCAATCCGTCCTCATAACCCACGGCGGCCATCATCCATATGCAACGTTGCTGTATTGATTCCAATTCTACTATTACGAAACCATTCAAGACACCGTAATCAGCATTTCCTAGGCGTTTTAGCTTCTTTTGCGTGGTGCATTCACACTTAACGTAAATCAAAACGTATTTAAAATCTTCTAGCAGCGAATCTGATCGGATTCTGGATGGCGAGACACGCTTTGAGGGTCTTTCAGACTCAGAAAAAAAACTCGTCATACCACTGATGACAATGAGCTCCGAGCTTAGATTCCCCATTTGACTATTTCAGAGAAACCAAGGACTCCAGAACTTAAAGCTAAGTTCAAAGAAGCACATCTTTGCGGCATCAGTAACCTTTCCACATTCATACACAACTGAAAACCAAGAAATGTGTGCAAACAGCTTGCAATGATGCAGGTTCTTCAGCTGCACTCTTGTCAACTACTGGTGTCTTTCATTTCCCTTTTACTGTTGGGTTTATTTTTAACTTTAACCAAATAAAGTTTTGTATGTCAACAGGATGAAAATAGACAATTGTATATGATGACTGTAATAGGCCTACATCGTGAAGTGCATACCTTCTGACAGCAAATTCACCGATAAGCTTGTATGTCCCTCCTGGAAGCCGAATAGCTTCTGGACAACTTAAACTGAGGTAACTTCTCGGATTTTGGAAGAAGAAAATTGTGTAAATTTTTCACTGATATCAGTCATAATAACGACGGTTAGAATGAAAAATTAGGTGTCTGGTGGATCTTAGCTCTAATCCTAATAGAAGTTTTAGTGTTTACCACCGTCACTGCTTGGTCATTTGAACTCTGGTGTGAGGTAAGTTTATCCCATGTCAGACACATCGACTTGTTTTACTGAGCACAAAATAAAATGGATGTTCACATAACAAGTACTCTATCTGACAAATAAGGTCTCCTCAGCATACTATCGTAGGCTACAATACCGGACTGTGTACAAAAGCGAGTCTAAATAATGTTGTAACCAAAGGACCTAAATATGTTACCAGCAGCTTTTTATGAGTTTTAAATTACCACTAAATTAATCAACCATGTAATAAAGTTAACTGATTAATTAATTGATAAGTCCTTAATCCGCACAGCTAGATTTAAGTAATATTATCTCATATTGCTGTGATCAGAAATGAAACACCCAAAGTCCTGTGGGCTTCTACTTAAATTAGTATGTTCCACTACTTTACCATTCTATGCCATCACATCTGTTTTTAATATTGTTTTATAACACCAGTACACCATGCAGTCCCATGATATCAGTCCCATCCTACCCAGTGCCAAAATTTCCTGGTATTGCCCTGATGTTAAAAGAAAAAAGTTCAAGAGGGTGACTGTTATCGCCCGCTAAAGACTGTTATCGCCCGCTGACAACTGTTATTGCCCTGTGATGGCAGGGCCCCTGGTGTTATAATCATTATCGCCCTTGCTTTTCTTCGGGCGATAATATATAAGAAATAGCTAATTCAATCAATAAAAAAATCAACTAATTAATTAATTAGCATTTCCACCAACCCTAGACTGTTATCATTATTATCACAATAACCTTAGTCTATATAAATAGCTAAGCTAAAACAAACTAATTGTGGGTTCTTGTATTAATGATTTAACATAAAAACGATTTATAATTATGAGTATACTAACTAAATTAATTTATATCTAGCATTTATAAACATATCAATTACCAACCAACACCAATCAATTAATCATCCTATTTAATTTGCTACCATTTAGATTAGCGAATTAAATTATTAACTTGTACCAATTTGTTTAATTAATTGGTAAATCCTAGTCATGATCTGGAAGACATTCTCAATCAATCAGTCATACTAATCAATTTATCATTTAAATTAGTCATTTAACTTATTAACTTGTACCAATTAATTTGATTAAATGGTAAATCTTAGTCTATTTAAATAGCCAAGCTAGAACTAACTTATTGTGGGTTCTTGATCAGCAATTTAACATAAAAACGATTTATAATTATGAGTCTACTGATTAAATTAATTAATATCTGGCATTTATAAACCAATCAATTCCTAATCAACACCAATCAATTAATCATCCTATTTAATTTGTTATAATTTTAATTAGCGAATTAACTTATTAACTTGTACCAATTTGTTCAATTAACTGGTCAATCTTAGTCATGAGACATTTTCAATCAATCAATCATACTTATCAATTTGCTATCATTTAAATTAGTCAATCAACTTATTAACTTGTGCCAATTAATTTGATTAAACAGTAAATCTTAGTCATGATTTTAACTGAACCTTCAGTGTTGTAAGCTATCATTATCACCGCTAGATCATTTGAAGCCTGATTACAGCTAAACCCGTAGCATATTCCACAATTTTTTTTTAAATGACTCGGATTTTCTGTTTCTTATTCACTAAAAAGCGGAATAATTGCATTTTTATCTGAATTCTCCATACGCAGTCCTCGCTGTAATTCTCTTACAAACTAAATTTTTTGTTCTACTCGCTTCTCCATTCTCATCCCTGATAAAAACAGTAATTTAGCCCCACACTGAATCCTGCTTATCCATTCACCCTTTGTTGACTGATCAGGAAGGAGAACAGAGAATGAGAATGGACTATCAAAGCAACTTCTCGATTCTGCAGAATCAAGAAGCGTTCCTTGCTGTCAATGCTCACAAAAAGCAAAAACGGAGAATTGGGTTCATTTTAACAGTCGTGTCATGCAAAATAGCAAAATGAGAGGAGGATACAGAGGAAAATTTCGAGAGTGTTCCACCCTACTTACCGTAGTTACTACGCTAGATACCCTAGTTACTACGCTAGGTACCCTAGTTACTACGCTAGGCTGGAACGCTTTTTTATTTTTTCGGTCAAATATCAGGCCGCGGGCTGATCAGACCAATCACGTTGCAGAGATGCGTAGTTACTACGCTTGCTACGCTCCCAAGCGTGGTAAGCAAATAGTTCCTATTAGTTACTATTTTTAGAAGGTTGGAACGGTCAGCATCGTAACTTTTCGTGAGGCTGGAATGGAAATAGTAACTAATAGTTACTATTGGTAGAGGGTTGGAACACGCTCTGCAACTACCAACAGGAAATTTGAGAAAAAATGTCATCTATTGAACCATACAAACAAATTACGGTTTATTCTTGGTAGAAGAAATAATTCCAAATAATACCTATTTGCCACTATTGACTGTTTTTTCATCTAACCGTTTGGTTCGACTGAGCTATATAAAACGGCTTATAAGAAAAAATGGTTGGTTAACCGAAGGAAGAAAACGGCTTATAGTGGGAAATCTTCTAGGTCGGTTAAATGGATGACGGCAAAAAATGCAACTAATTGCATGGATATATTCCATTCACGGTGGCTGGAGCAAATAATAGCAGGGTATCCTGTACTGAAATGTTTCACGTTCTCTAGCCTACAAAAAAGCTAATTTGAGAGAGAAATGAAAATTCAGATAAGAAATAACAACCGTTATAAGAAATTTCTGTCATTCCTGGAATTATGAATTTCAAAAACAGAAATTTTCGAGACCAGCAACCCTTCCTGTCTGCTTCCTCTACAATATCTACATAGACTAAGCTTATGTACTATGACATTATGGTGACTCAACAAGACAACACAAAGAACATACCTTGGTCACTCAAGCTCTTAGAACCACCTTCATGATCTACAATTTTGTTCCTTGAAATTATGCAGAAAGAATAGGCATTCCCAAAATCATCGCCATCATCAATAGTCCCATGGCAAGGCAGGTTTGAAAGTATGTGCCAAATGCCGCCTATAAGTTTATCGTCATATCACGCATCGACGCGTGGGCCCGCACCTCGTCACCCCACGCTTCGATGCGTGGGCCCGATGTAAGAGTTTCCTGTCAAGACAGTCGCAGGAAACTCTTACATCGGGCCCACGCATCGAAGCGTGGGGTGACGAGGTGCGGGCCCACGCGTCGATGCGTGATATGACGATAAACTTATAGGCGGCATTTGGCACATACTTTCAAACCTGCCTTGCCATGGGACTATTGATGATGGCGATGATTTTGGGAATGCCTATTCTTTCTGCATAATTTCAAGGAACAAAATTGTAGATCATGAAGGTGGTTCTAAGAGCTTGAGTGACCAAGGTATGTTCTTTGTGTTGTCTTGTTGAGTCACCATAATGTCATAGTACATAAGCTTAGTCTATGTAGATATTGTAGAGGAAGCAGACAGGAAGGGTTGCTGGTCTCGAAAATTTCTGTTTTTGAAATTCATAATTCCAGGAATGACAGAAATTTCTTATAACGGTTGTTATTTCTTATCTGAATTTTCATTTCTCTCTCAAATTAGCTTTTTTGTAGGCTAGAGAACGTGAAACATTTCAGTACAGGATACCCTGCTATTATTTGCTCCAGCCACCGTGAATGGAATATATCCATGCAATTAGTTGCATTTTTTGCCGTCATCCATTTAACCGACCTAGAAGATTTCCCACTATAAGCCGTTTTCTTCCTTCGGTTAACCAACCATTTTTTCTTATAAGCCGTTTTATATAGCTCAGTCGAACCAAACGGTTAGATGAAAAAACAGTCAATAGTGGCAAATAGGTATTATTTGGAATTATTTCTTCTACCAAGAATAAACCGTAATTTGTTTGTATGGTTCAATAGATGACATTTTTTCTCAAATTTCCTGTTGGTAGTTGCAGAGCGTGTTCCAACCCTCTACCAATAGTAACTATTAGTTACTATTTCCATTCCAGCCTCACGAAAAGTTACGATGCTGACCGTTCCAACCTTCTAAAAATAGTAACTAATAGGAACTATTTGCTTACCACGCTTGGGAGCGTAGCAAGCGTAGTAACTACGCATCTCTGCAACGTGATTGGTCTGATCAGCCCGCGGCCTGATATTTGACCGAAAAAATAAAAAAGCGTTCCAGCCTAGCGTAGTAACTAGGGTACCTAGCGTAGTAACTAGGGTATCTAGCGTAGTAACTACGGTAAGTAGGGTGGAACACTCTCGAAATTTTCCTCTGTATCCTCCTCTCATTTTGCTATTTTGCATGACACGACTGTTAAAATGAACCCAATTCTCCGTTTTTGCTTTTTGTGAGCATTGACAGCAAGGAACGCTTCTTGATTCTGCAGAATCGAGAAGTTGCTTTGATAGTCCATTCTCATTCTCTGTTCTCCTTCCTGATCAGTCAACAAAGGGTGAATGGATAAGCAGGATTCAGTGTGGGGCTAAATTACTGTTTTTATCAGGGATGAGAATGGAGAAGCGAGTAGAACAAAAAATTTAGTTTGTAAGAGAATTACAGCGAGGACTGCGTATGGAGAATTCAGATAAAAATGCAATTATTCCGCTTTTTAGTGAATAAGAAACAGAAAATCCGAGTCATTTAAAAAAAAATTGTGGAATATGCTACGGGTTTAGCTGTAATCAGGCTTCAAATGATCTAGCGGTGATAATGATAGCTTACAACACTGAAGGTTCAGTTAAAATCATGACTAAGATTTACTGTTTAATCAAATTAATTGGCACAAGTTAATAAGTTGATTGACTAATTTAAATGATAGCAAATTGATAAGTATGATTGATTGATTGAAAATGTCTCATGACTAAGATTGACCAGTTAATTGAACAAATTGGTACAAGTTAATAAGTTAATTCGCTAATTAAAATTATAACAAATTAAATAGGATGATTAATTGATTGGTGTTGATTAGGAATTGATTGGTTTATAAATGCCAGATATTAATTAATTTAATCAGTAGACTCATAATTATAAATCGTTTTTATGTTAAATTGCTGATCAAGAACCCACAATAAGTTAGTTCTAGCTTGGCTATTTAAATAGACTAAGATTTACCATTTAATCAAATTAATTGGTACAAGTTAATAAGTTAAATGACTAATTTAAATGATAAATTGATTAGTATGACTGATTGATTGAGAATGTCTTCCAGATCATGACTAGGATTTACCAATTAATTAAACAAATTGGTACAAGTTAATAATTTAATTCGCTAATCTAAATGGTAGCAAATTAAATAGGATGATTAATTGATTGGTGTTGGTTGGTAATTGATATGTTTATAAATGCTAGATATAAATTAATTTAGTTAGTATACTCATAATTATAAATCGTTTTTATGTTAAATCATTAATACAAGAACCCACAATTAGTTTGTTTTAGCTTAGCTATTTATATAGACTAAGGTTATTGTGATAATAATGATAACAGTCTAGGGTTGGTGGAAATGCTAATTAATTAATTAGTTGATTTTTTTATTGATTGAATTAGCTATTTCTTATATATTATCGCCCGAAGAAAAGCAAGGGCGATAATGATTATAACACCAGGGGCCCTGCCATCACAGGGCAATAACAGTTGTCAGCGGGCGATAACAGTCTTTAGCGGGCGATAACAGTCACCCTCTTGAACTTTTTTCTTTTAACATCAGGGCAATACCAGGAAATTTTGGCACTGGGTAGGATGGGACTGATATCATGGGACTGCATGGTGTACTGGTGTTATAAAACAATATTAAAAACAGATGTGATGGCATAGAATGGTAAAGTAGTGGAACATACTAATTTAAGTAGAAGCCCACAGGACTTTGGGTGTTTCATTTCTGATCACAGCAATATGAGATAATATTACTTAAATCTAGCTGTGCGGATTAAGGACTTATCAATTAATTAATCAGTTAACTTTATTACATGGTTGATTAATTTAGTGGTAATTTAAAACTCATAAAAAGCTGCTGGTAACATATTTAGGTCCTTTGGTTACAACATTATTTAGACTCGCTTTTGTACACAGTCCGGTATTGTAGCCTACGATAGTATGCTGAGGAGACCTTATTTGTCAGATAGAGTACTTGTTATGTGAACATCCATTTTATTTTGTGCTCAGTAAAACAAGTCGATGTGTCTGACATGGGATAAACTTACCTCACACCAGAGTTCAAATGACCAAGCAGTGACGGTGGTAAACACTAAAACTTCTATTAGGATTAGAGCTAAGATCCACCAGACACCTAATTTTTCATTCTAACCGTCGTTATTATGACTGATATCAGTGAAAAATTTACACAATTTTCTTCTTCCAAAATCCGAGAAGTTACCTCAGTTTAAGTTGTCCAGAAGCTATTCGGCTTCCAGGAGGGACATACAAGCTTATCGGTGAATTTGCTGTCAGAAGGTATGCACTTCACGATGTAGGCCTATTACAGTCATCATATACAATTGTCTATTTTCATCCTGTTGACATACAAAACTTTATTTGGTTAAAGTTAAAAATAAACCCAACAGTAAAAGGGAAATGAAAGACACCAGTAGTTGACAAGAGTGCAGCTGAAGAACCTGCATCATTGCAAGCTGTTTGCACACATTTCTTGGTTTTCAGTTGTGTATGAATGTGGAAAGGTTACTGATGCCGCAAAGATGTGCTTCTTTGAACTTAGCTTTAAGTTCTGGAGTCCTTGGTTTCTCTGAAATAGTCAAATGGGGAATCTAAGCTCGGAGCTCATTGTCATCAGTGGTATGACGAGTTTTTTTTCTGAGTCTGAAAGACCCTCAAAGCGTGTCTCGCCATCCAGAATCCGATCAGATTCGCTGCTAGAAGATTTTAAATACGTTTTGATTTACGTTAAGTGTGAATGCACCACGCAAAAGAAGCTAAAACGCCTAGGAAATGCTGATTACGGTGTCTTGAATGGTTTCGTAATAGTAGAATTGGAATCAATACAGCAACGTTGCATATGGATGATGGCCGCCGTGGGTTATGAGGACGGATTGGGAGGCAAACAATTAGAATATGAAAGGGCGGATTGGGGCGGATTTTGGTTTTGACGCATAAACAACCCATTGGCTTGTCCGTTATATGTTTTTAGATTATACTGAATTGAATTGAATTGAAAGGGGGAGCTAGGAAGCGTTGAAAAGTTCTAATAGCTTTGAGAGAAAGTGATATGACGGCCTAGTGTTTGCAGTACCCGAATATTAAACGCGTCTTCTCAAAAAAGAGGCTAGATCCAAATTTTCAGATTCCCGTTACCTGACCCACCTCGGAGTTCGAATGTTGCCCAAGTTTGCCTTTTGTAATTGTATTCACGCCTCTCTCTCTTTGAAAAGCTGGTTTGGGCAAGTTTCTAGGCTTTATGGAAGGCTTCCAGCGCATCTGGATCAAAGATCGACTAATACTAATTTTATATTTTAGTATGCTGTTCATCTGTGGTGTTCAGAAGACATCGGAAGCAAGACATAGAAAAATCCTTGGTTGAGTATGTGTGGTACCATGTCCGAAAATGATATTAACCTCCAGAAAGACTTTGATGCTCCAAAACTGCCATAGTTAAAAGTACTGATCAAAGCCAATTTGATGGCAGATCCAGACGTAGTTAACAGCACATATACTCATTGGAGATAAAAATAAAGACTGTGCTGGATTTGTTTCACTACCTACTACCAATGTACTAACTGGACTTCTCCAAGTAGCCTGTCACCAGCATTCAGACTTGCTTGTCACTAGTCTACTCCAAATTTGAGTGTGTCCGTTGAATATGTGTTACAAGCTAAGCAAAGAAGGAATGTGCCACGATTGACATCACTGCATTGCCGCTCTCGACGTGACTGCTGAGAAGGGCCCATGTTCGCCACTGAAGAGGCTTGTAAGGCATGTACTTCAGTGACAGACTGATGGTACCTTACCATCGGACAAAAATAGGAGGCTTGTCTGGATGTGCTGCGGGCAGGGAATGCAGACCCGACACCAAGTTACAGAAGGGGAAGGCCTAAGGTAGGGGGAGGCATGACCCAAACGATGAAAAAATGATTTCAAAGAGTCAGCTATCTCAGAAGTGTTATTTTCCTAACGCAGCTACAGAGGAACAGATGATGAAATGTATGTTTTTGAATATATCTGTGAGAAGCGATGTTATGGTATTACATCGGTTCCATTGGTGCAGGGTAAGCCTGTTGCCGACAATGCTTTAGGGGATTCGACCGATTAGCAGCTGTGCTTATCCTTGACCAAGACCAAGAGCCTTTCCGAGGTTAATTTCCTGCCTGCTGGTCATATCTGTGCTATTAGTTCCTATTATAGTTCTTCCATCTGCCATACATACACTTTGTGTTATAAGCTGTTATGAAGCTAGGTTTGTTTAATAAAGAGATAATACAAGTTGAAAGAGATACGTTTTGTAGTTGAAAAACGTGATGATTATCATATCCTGACTGTCAAAGGCTATTAAGCCTATTCCGAAGGTCTATTCAGTTGGAGGTAGAATCTGTAATTGTCGTCAAAAGATTAGCCTATCTGCTGGTGGCCTCCGGAATGGAAGTATGTTTGAAGAGGGGCTTCCAGCTATGTCGCTAATCAAACACTGTGTGATGTTATAAGCCAAAGCCTGTTTTGGGCATCCTTGACAGTTGTTGACAGAAAACCTATGACTTTGTAAAAGTTTTATCGAAAGGTAAAAGTAGCTCTCTAAGTGTTTGAGATGTTTTTTTTATCGTTTTTCAGCGGACTAGTCGTTCTGCGTAAGCCGCCAGAAAACACCATATTAATCGAAGTCCAATTTACTCCCCGCTGCGATCCTATCGAAAACTCGCTTTGTTCTTGCAGAAGATGAGCAGAGACGCGTTGTGGTTCTATAAAGCTAATTTCTGTAACCGAAGCTTCGACAGATGGCGTCCATACAACTACGAATATTATGTGTCAGCAGAAGCTTCGACAGATGGCGTCCATACAACGACGAATATTATGTGTTAGCAGAGCCATCTGTTTGAAGTTTGCTCATTCAGAAGCGGGTAGATGGCACTTAGAAAGCCATTCAATGTTCCGCTGGCAATTACAAAGTATCGCGATTAATCAAAGCGGAAAAGAATGACACGACATGACTGTCGTGACCCAACTCCACGGAACTAACGTGGCTGCGATTTCGGCGACACTATTCATCTGCGTCGAAATTAAAAAGCGACCACATTATATCGAATCATCAATAAATCAGCCTAAACGCTCAGATGAAAATGTCCTGCCCAACGGCTGACTTTCAAACGAAAAACTGTTTCCATTATGTCCCCATGGTGAAACGTTCTCAACGCGAAACGTCTCAACGGCGAAACATCCGTATGACAAATGATACGTCTCCATGACGATCCATGCGAAGCATAGATTTAGTAGTTCTCTTTGGTCTTTAAGGTTTAACCTAAAACCGCTGAGGTAGCAATTTAGTGACCCATTACTTATTCACCTAAAGAGAGTTAAAGACCCGATGAAAATGCGTTACTTCGTTGCTCCGCGATTCCAAAGTATCTTCTTCGAATAATCTATATTAACTAATGTATTAATAGATATAATATAACTAACCGTAGGTCATGATGAAATGCAGTATATATATGTTCGAGAAAAGCTATATTAAAATACTCATTGGTCCGACTATGAAATACGGATTTGATACTTCATTGGGATAGTTTATGGCGGACAGCACGTTCCAAGGTCCTGCAACAAGTTTTACGGCCTATTGCTGCAAAATTTACCGAAAAACCCTTGATAAACTTGAAAGGCAGTTTCGACGATTTTTGCCTATACCCTGTGAGCATTTTAAACTATCGGCATTCTTTTCCCTTGACGTTTTTGACGATTTCGATTGTGGGATCTTCAACCCCAACGATGGGCACTTTGAGTCGTGGGCATTTTGAGCCGTGGGCATTTTGATCGCAGGCATTCTGAATCGTGGGCATCCTGAGTGTGGGTATTATGAGAGTGGGCAAAAGATCGTGGGGATTTTGGGAACCACCCATTTTATTTATTTCTGGCCTTTCCCCGGATTTCAAGAAAAAATCTTCATTCCCTCCAATATTTTTCTTACCGTACATAAATGCAAAATTCCACCTTTTCCTACCCCCTTGGTACAAAAACAGACACCTGATTACGCGCTACAAGCTATCATTGAAACTCTCAGCCATAAGTAACAATCTCTCCGCAATTTCCAATCTTAACTTCCAACGAATGAATAAACACAATTCGATTTCTTCATCGAGCCATAATGTGTATATCCCATGTACATGGACGCCGAAGATATTTTCTTGTGTTCCCAGACTTCATGAGACCGATTTAATTAACACCCTCACGAGGGCATTGTACCAAGCATCTGTTTTCGCTCCTGACGGATTTATGGCCCCTTGTGCGTCCATTTTCCAACCCTTGCATAATTTGAGAACATAATGACCACCGTATCGGTTGATACTTCGAATCAACAGCATTTAATATGTAGGTCCTACTTTAGCTTACTCGTGATTGCTAGGTCTGCTGACGGCCACTCGAAACTAGCCAGAATATGGCCATGTTAGTGATATTCGCGACCCCAAACCGCTTGACACCCCAAAATAACAAGACCAAAGGTTTCGACGGGATCCCAGATGTAAATATTCATTGGTCTTTTTATACAATTAGGTCTTGCATACATTCGGTCTCTACCTCCCCTCGTTTCAACCTCGGTTTCAACATAGGGCTTTCTGTGGAAAAATAAATAAATAAAAAATCTCTTTTACAGTAGAAGGTGCTCAAAGACTGTAGATCTGACCCCGAAGCGTCCATTGGCAGTGCCCATTGAGGACCTCGCTATATCATCGGCGACTGCCGATGGCAACCCTAAGTTCGACAGACAGTGCTTTACAAGATGCCAAGGATCTGCAACGGACGTGACTTTTTACTGAATCATAATAATGTGATCACCTTTCATATAGGCAAAAGCTTGATAAGATTGCTGCAACTATGGAGAACCAGCTGAACTAGCTCGTTCTCCACCAATGTTTGGCTGGAGTTCGGACACAAAGTTTCGGTACGGCAGAACTTATAATCCCGCTGAAACCTTCGGTCTTGTTCTTACAGGGACCTGAACTGAGTCTTCGGAGGAAAACAGATAAGAGTCCTCCAACATTTATTTAACTTAAAGGCTTCTGTCACTAATTGTACTGTATGTCTGGACTAAAAGTCTTTGTCTTGAAAAGGTCTTTGAAAGTACATGGCACTCGTTCATATGCTAAAGCGCGGATGGATCTCCATATGTAGCAAGGAATTCCGTGAACTCATCCTGTGTGTACCTTGCTTGCGCATCGCGTTAGTCATTTACGTAAAAAAACACAAGTACGTAACAATTGTGCAAAACCAAGGCAGTGTTTGTTTACATAAGAAGATCTGGACTTGGGCCACACATCCCGTGGAAAGTGATCAGAGAGGGAAAGCGCAAAATTCAGCTTGTTTGGAGCTCAGCTAAACCAGACACCAAGGACACTGGTTTATAATCAAGAACAAATAACGAGAAAGAACTGCTGTGTCTCTGTCTCGGTCATACAAACATGCAGAGTCGAGTAAAATACGGCCGACTCCCGACTCAAATGAGCGGAGGATACTAGCTTCGCGCTGCATCACGTCTCGTTACCTCTACAAATAGCTATATCGCCGTAAGTCGCTGAACAGGAAATCTAGCAGTCAAAGCTGATTGGTTCTATGGACGCGCTCCAGAGCGGGTCAGCGCGCGGAGTACGCCTCCTGCTAGCCTCCCTCAACATTTCTTGTGCGAGAATCAACGGTGAAGACGGAAGAGAGTAAACGGGTATCAACATCAGCTCAAAGCTAGAGTAAGTACCTCCAGGCCCGCTCAGGGACATAGGTTCTAGCTGATTATTTGTTCTTGCTATAATTTTGTGAAGGGAAGGACTTCCGCGTATGGTAACGCACAAGTGAAAGTGCTTGGTTTGCGGGAAGCTCATTACAGTGTCTGGGTAAGTCTAACGACTGTGTTGTGTACTGGTCCTTATTCTTCCTGTCGGCTTAAAGGAACAGTAAACTTGACTATGCAACTTTCGGCCATCAAATCGCCCGGGGGGGGCTTAGATAAATATACAGGGTCTTACTCACGACAGGCCCCCCCTTCTTTGTTATCTCGAACCCCCTCCTTAGTGTTCCAAAAGCTAGCTGGCAGGCCCTTGCCCCTTATGCACTGTAACTATGCACTTCTGTACTGTAAAAGTTTAGCCTTTTTACATGTAGACCACAGAGAAACGACCTCCCCGACAAGGCGGCCGGGGTTCGATTCCTAGTCGCGGCACACAAACCTTTTGCTTTTGCAAACCTTTTGCTCAAAGTCAAATTCTCGGAAACTGCCCAGAAACTGCAATGGTCGTAACGAGAATTTTTCTTACTCTCAATATCGACTCAGGGTACATTCTTGATATGTTAGCTAGCTCCCCGAGTCAAGTTTGAGTCAAGTTTTCTGTTCCTTTAACACACTGACAAGGTTTCTTTTGACGTTTTATTGGCTTTGTGCATGCTCCACATATATGTATATTTATAACAAATGTATACAGTGTATATCTTCACATGTCCCACAGGTGGCCATAGGTACAGTAGAGGTATGCTTATGTGAGCGTTTGTTGACAGTGGACTTTGCCATTTCATGCACTTACTGTGTTTAAAGCTAACTGCCAGTTAGCCAAAGTAGGTAATTACGGGCATCTGAAAACACCTGTATAGGTATTTTGGATCTTGATTCTACCATTTAGCCCAAAACTGCACTGTTCACATTAAAGTAACTGTTCACATAAGCATACCTCTACTGTAGTTGTATTACGACAATGACTTTTGCCAAGGTTGATACGACATCTTATATCAGATCAAACGATATTGCGGTCATAAACTCAAACTACAGAATTTTTTTTCAAGTCACAAAGTCACAATACCATCACATTTCTACTGTAAGTACAACTTGTCAACTGGAGCAACATCTTAGCTTCAGGAGCCACCGCTAGATGGCATCTGCTTGAGACACAAATTTAAAAGACTGCTCTTGCCCTTCACTTCACTAAGATAAATTCACTACCAAAGTAGCTAAAACGTACTATTTAAGCAGAAAAAGTAGTTGGATAAAGCTATCAGCTCAACAGATAACAACACCAAAAAGAACAGAAAGAAAAATAACAGCAGGCCTAACCTACTTTCTGTCCCAAAAGTTACAACAGTTCTCATCACCCAATCTCGGTTGTTTTCGGATTAACAATCTCGACGGCCAATTAAAAATATACTTGACGGTATAGGTTACTTGAGGTTATTTGAATGGCTGTCTTGGTGTCAGTTGTCCGATCTCAGCCTCGATGTCGGAAGTTAACCTTTAAAGTTTAACCGAAAAGGGCTGGGATAGGACAATCTAGTTACCCATCACTTATTTACTTAATTGGCTTGAAGACCCGCTGAAAATGCGTTACTTCGTTGTTTATCGATTTTCGATGTAATCGATTTTCAAATAGTGGAATTTCCATGTGATTTGTGGTACCTCTAGGCGCTTGTATTTTTGCTGTATGCCTTAGAGAAAGATTTATGATTTTTTTTTGTACCAATCTCACCACTGCCCACAGAAAAGCCGCGTTTGTGTTGAGATTAAAATTTCCCGCGTCGTAGTAGAATTTTCGTTGTGGGAACGGCCGTAGAAATTCTGAACGTCATAACTGGAGCAGATAGTGGAAAATCGAAAAGTCCCTTTGCAGGATCCAAATAATTCAGTGTATTTAGTTAAGTGACACAAAAATAAGTTGGCTTTTCAGTTAAACTTTAATTTATTTCTTATGCAGTCAAACTAATACCAGAAACAAGACAGCAAACATTTATTACTCTTCCGGAAAGTTAGCAAGCATTTCAAAGAAGCTTTAGGAAACGTTCCAACAGCCAGGCAACCGGACGAGGTTAGTTAGGTTTAATCCTTTCTTTTTCTGTTACAGATTATATATCCAGAACGCATATCAGAACTTGCCACTAAAGGCGGAAAGCAAACAAGATTCGCAAGTAATAACTAGAGCTGAGAAAATGCGGTCTTCAGAGGAATAAAATCCAACATGGTGAAAAGGATAGGCTACTCAAAAATTATGTTTGTGAAGCCGACAAAAAAGTAGATTTTCGGCTGTTAGTTGCACTAAACTTGTAGTTGGAAAGGAAAACAAATTTCCGGAAAGAAATACCTAAAGTAATTCAGTGCACGAAAAGGCCACTGGCCTCATGACTCGTCTTCTGTCACTCCTGCTGTCAAGTATTCTTCTTCACGGATGAGATCCATCATGTGCAGGAAATCATCCATCATGGGCTGGTCCAGTTTCCAAAGAGCTATGCACCACTTCTGGCAAGAACTCAATGTCTTTTAAGATCATCAGGTAGAAGCTCGGCTCATTGGAGTCTCATTTTCCGTTTCAAGATTCGAAATGTGTTGTAAGATACTCTCATTAAAACGAAGCTCCTCCAGGCAGAAAATTTAAAGCTCTTCTCGAGACCTTTTGACCAATTCTGTATCACTAGAGCCTGACGTTTGACAAGGGGCGATACTCTGTCCCTTTCAAGCTGCACAACGTCATCCAAGTAAAAATCACTCTTCAAATCTCTCGCCAGATCAAAATTTAGTTGCTGGGTCTTGTGTTCAATGACTGAGAGGTCACTGAAATTGTCTATGAGCTTCATGATCGAAGATTTAGTATGCAGGAGACTCGCGGAACACCTCTTGTACGGAGACTGGCCACCTGCACGAAAGAAAATTTTGCAACCTCTCCCAAAACGCTGAGGTATAATACTTCCAAATACCACAATCATGGGCATAGTCAGACACAGCCTAATCTTAACTGTTGGGAATTTCGCCAAATACAAGTGTCTTCCTCCTGCTAAACAAACTTAGCTGTCTTTTTGGGGAACAGTCTGTTCAATCATACTTGCAATAAAGACCCCCCGTAGGGAAAAAAGGTACCCGGATTCCCGTAAAGGTGTCCGGAATTTTGGAACAACATTCCGGGCACGGAAAACGTAACGGAAATCACTGCTGGGGGGTTTATTTCCCGGAATTCCGCGTTAAACTGCGGAATTCCAGGAAACAAGACTCCCTAGGCGGGAATTCCGTTGCGTTTTCCGTGCCCGGAATGTTGTTCCAAAATTCCGGACACCTTTACGGGAATCCGTCTACCTTTTTTCCCTACGGGCCCTGCTCTCAGTACCCGGGAAGGTACAAACTATAACAGAATATTTCGGGAATGACCTATCAAATTTCAGAACAAGAGCTGCGAGCTAATATGGCTATATATATATAATACCCCTTTCAACCCCCTGGGATCGGACCTAAAAATAGGATGTCTAGTTTCACTAGTGTCTGAGCATTTCTGGCATCGCCTCGGATCATCTAGGGCAAATGATTCATCTAACTAGTTTGATCCCTAGGAGTGCCACGCTATTTCTGGTACTCCTCCCCCTCAAACCCCTCCTAACGCGGCTGATTCTGCTTAAGAAACATAGACAGATCATCTAAAGCATCTTCTCTTACCCGCTATCAAGTTTCACTCGAGTCCGAGCATTTTTCTGAAACTCCGGTACCCACCCACCCCCCACCGTGCTCAGATCCGGTCCGGACCCTAAAAATGTCATCTAGGACAAATCGTCTCTCTACTTTCTAAGTTTCATTCAAATAACTCCAATCGTTTGACCCCCATGCAAGCCATAAAATTTCCGCGACTGTACCAGCCCCCCCCCCATTTCCGGTTTCCGCTTCATCGTTCTCCTACCTTGGCCGGATTCGGTCCGGACGCCAAATAACAAACTAGGCTGCATAAAATCGGTACTTTCCAACTTGCATCCCTTTCCGCCCATTCATTTGGTTTTTGTGAATGTCACAAAGTTTCCAGCCCCCCCTCCAGCTTCTCCGAGCATTGCCGCATGCGGATCGGAGACATGTTTTGCATGTCTAGGTCATAAGTTCTCAGAACCCAAAAAGTTTCACTCGAATCGGACTACCCGTTCGCAACCTACGGAAGTAAGTAATTTCTGAGTTACCCTTCCCTTGACCGATCCCCATCCCTCCAATCCCACGACGGTCGGATCGTACAAACAACTATTCGCAAGTCAGTTTGTTCAAGTCCCTGATACGCCACCCCAACTGAAGGTACATCATGAAATACCAAACTCGCGGGATCACTAGAATTCCCCCCCCCCCTAATCCCCCCACAGTGCGCCAAATCCGGTCAAGTTATGTTAGTGGTGTATCTGGGACTTGTGTTTGCTCTTCCCGAACCCGAAGTGCCGACGAGAACACCCGAGGCCCGACAAAAGCATGCAGAATTCCATTTATTCTTGTGTTTTGTCCAGACATTGTTTGCATAATTTAATTTCTTGCGTGTAAAAAGAACCCTATGTGCCGACGAGTCGACCGACGCCCGACAAAAGCATAGAAAATTTTATTTTATCTGTGTTTGCCGGCCATTCGCGCCGACAAACTAGTAAAGTTTCGCCGGGCTTCGCCCGACGTAAGTGCTTTCTCAAGACCTTTGGGGGGGAGTCCCCCCTCCCCCCCCATAGTGACGCCCCTGCCCAAAATGCTCGGATCGGGGAGATGACTATTTCCAACTTAATCATTTGGGATCCTTTATACGACTGCCAAGTTTCGTCGTCCTAGCTTAAGTGGAAGTGCCCGAACTAGAAAAAACTCGGACCGACCGACGGACGGGCAGAAATTGCGATCGTTATATGGATTACCTAAAAGGATTACCCTCGTAAAGCACAATTTTCCGCATTCGCCTCAACCCCAACGGAATGGCCCGGACCGATTATTTACTAATGAATCTAATACTGTCCTTATTCTTGTTATTAACATGCCTTATCTAGCTTGTTTAAAAGTATCATCACTGGAATTTAGCATGGTAATGGTCATAACCAACTTACTCTCGTAACGGCTCCTGGTTGACAGAAGCTGGTTGTAGTCGAAAGCACGCGGGAAAATGGATGTCCTTATTCCATCTCGACGCTTATTTATCTCCTGAACAGATCCTCTTGACTGAAGGGACCATCTGGTAGAAATGCCCAGCTCAGCCTCCATTTTGCTAAGCGACGATGCCAACCTGCAAAACAACCGACTCAATTGAAGGCATGCTTTTTAAGAAGAGCGGAAATCAAGTCAGGAGGACACAAATAATTACGATACAATTCCCAGATCCAATACAAAAATAAATACAAAATTAAATCATCAGAATTTCAAGAGAACACAGCTGGACCAGAGTTCAAAACCGGAAAATAATGAAGAGACACTTAAATCGTAAAATTAATTGGAGGCTCCTTGTCCGGGACTCCCCGCACTGTGATCGCAAGCGATTCAGACACATAAACAGAACATATCGGACATCTGCTCCTACCACCCATCAAGTTTCATTCAAATCGGATCATCTGCTAGGAGCTACGCGGATCAGAAGAATATCCCGGATTCCCCCTCCCTGCAGCCCCACACGGATGATCGGATTCGAGAAAGGAAGGAAAATTGGGTCCTTAATATGCGTGCCAAATTTCATCATCCTAGCTCATGCATGATTGTCCGAACTACCAAAACTTGGGACGGAGGGACAGACACTGCGACTGTTATACGGCACTTTAGCCGAAGGCTTCAAGTGCCATAAGAATCAAGGGCGGAATGCTTAATCCGCGGAGTCTACCCCGGTAATAGAAACTCTGCCCCGAAAGCTCGTGAATAACGCTTGAGACGAATTTACGATCGAACCTTATCACTTCTTCACACTTACTTTATAGTGCCTAAGCAATTGCTCATAAAATACCGTCAAAACTAGCAGTCACGGCTAGACAAAGAAAATGTTTATCCTTACCGAATGATCGGCTCGAATATGGAATCCTCGAGCTTGTTGCTTTCTCCTGCAGAAACTACCATACTTCAATCCGACGCAGGCGAAAATGACATCGAACGCCAAGTGACGAGTTGCCTCCCAGGCAGAAGCGGTATCCTGGAGTAATAGGTTTGGTTACCAAACAAAGCCGATGCCAAAAGAAAGACACTTTTATAAACCTACTTAGTGATTATGAACATTGCATTCAAGGCCTTACCTCTGGAAAGTTAAGACAGCACGTAGTTAAGAAAACACGTAGGCATACAGCGGATAAACTCGCATGAGAACGATCATAAAAATCTGTCGGTGATTCAAATGCTTAAACTCAATTTTCGTTTATTATAGCAATCTCTTAGTGAAGCAAAAGTGATAACAATCGTATACTATAATTCAGTCATGCACAAATCCTCAATTTTTGGGCATGGTGCCCCAACGTCAGGGCATGCCCCAAGGTATGGACATGGTGCCCATACGTTGGGGCACATACCTAATTGATTAATAAGATTGATTACATACCTAAATAGGGCCTTCTTCCTCTCCTAGACCACAAGATACTTGATCTTATGTTCTATCTAACCTCTTTTTCCAATTTTACAAATATTAGAGAACTTCCAAGAAATTAAGCCATGAATGAATTCCCGTTTTTCTCTGGAAATGGATAGGTAAACCAATAAGAAAAAGTGGTCTTCATTAAATGTTAAATTTCTTGGAAGTTCTCTAATATTTTTAAAATTGGAAAAACAGGTTAGATAGAACATAAGATCAAGTATCTTGTGGTCTAGGAGAGGAAGAAGGCCCTATTTATGTATATAATCAATCTCAGTTCAACCAAATATCTTGGGGATGCCATGCTAGTACCATGCCCATGCTCCAGGACATGGTGCCCCAACGTATGGGCACCATGCCCATACCTTGGGGCATGCCCTGACGTTGGGGCACCATGCCCAAAAATTGAGGATTTGTGCTTGACTGCTATAATTTGAGGGAAAACACTTCCACTGATAATTCTCATAAAACCATCAGACAGGCAGAAATTTTTTACCCGCAATTATACTCGCCTCTGGACAGGCCGGACAAGAAAGATAGTAGATCGTCAAAATAGATGCATTAAGATTCAAATACTGGTAGAAGGCAGACTGTGTCAGGTTTAGTGTGTCCAGGTCAAACCTGGACAGACTAATCCTACTCCAATCTTTACCTCCTGCTTCATATAAACCTACTGCTCCTGGGGTAACTATCATCATAAGACAAGATTTAAGGCATGAGACAGTCTGCAGTAGTCTTCCTACTGCATCTCCTACAGGCAATGCAAATGGGTTAGATACTCGCAAGAAATAACCTGAATGAAGTGAACATACTGTCTGGGCGATTGTGCCAGTATTCAACATACTGGAAGACATACGTGGAAGAAAAAAGATTGTAGGAAGCCAATCACAAAATACAGAGGAATTTAAGCAGAAAACAATATTAAGACCTTCATTAACTAAGTAGAGTAGGGGAGAGTCGGGTAGTATGACACATTTTTTTTGTTTGTTTTTTAATTGCCTGAAATTTGTATGTATGTTGCCAAATTTTTGGCAGCACGTACTGGGTTCCCTATAGAATCTTTGGGATTTTTTTCATATTTTTCTCTCTCACAATTTTTCAGTAGTAGGCTTAATTTTGGACATGGTCACTGTTTCATACTACCCGCCGGTGGAGGGTAGTATGACACACCCTGGGTTCAGTATGACAAATCTTTAATTTTCGCGTTTTCTTATTATATTTCACTCATAAACTTTCATTTAAAAAAAACAAAAAAACTTGGAACCATGAGGAATGGTTCCTCACGGTTCCAAGGCGATTCCCCTCCCTCCACCCCCCATGGGTGACTGGACCCGGAAAACGAAGGGTTCGTAAATTTTTAATGCATATTACGAGTCTCAATACTTATATTACTGAAGAAATAACAGAATCATCCAGATTTAATAGAAATCTTACATTTCAAAAGGTAAGTCGGGTACTATTACATGTGTCATACAAGCCGACAAAAAGTGTGTCATACTACCCGACTCCCTCCTTTTTTATGGGATCTGCATTTCCTCTTTTTTCCTCTTTGTTTCTCAACTGCTTATGATAAACAAATACCTTACCTAGGTCCCTGCAAGAAATGGTTATCCTATGATATAGCACCTTATCCACATGGGAGTTCATGTTAAGACAAAAAAAATTACTTTGAGGGTCAAAAAATATGTTTTTTAGCACAAGTTCTGAGTGAGTAATTATTTTTTTTTGAAAACTCGTTTTCTCCTCGTATAGTAGATGTTTCTTAGCTGCTGCAAGCACAGGTGAATAAAACCAATAGAACCAATAGTTCCGAGAGTGTGTCATACTACCCGCCGTGTCATACTACCCGACTCTCCCCTAACTTACTTTACAGTCATGTATCAAGATCAGTAGTAATTAATAGCCTACCTGGTATGACCTGGGCCGAACCAAGTTTGGAAAGCACAAGATGCAGAAGAAGAAGCTGGTAGGAGAAGTTGGCAGTTTTCTTCTTCAATCTCACAAGATGGTGCATTTTTGATACCTTGGTCTGGCTCAAGAAGGAGTTCCAAGTTGCAAGGATTTTGATTTTGCTCCAGTACTGCAGACTCAGGAAGGGAATACCAGACAGTCTTCCAATCTGGGACCATACCAGGTCTATGGGGCCGTCATTTTTTCTAAAAAGAATAACTCCAATTGATGCTGTAGCTTTTGCGTATGTTTTATTCCCAAACTGGACCCTGGCTGGGGAAAAGGAGGGAGGAATGATATCCCACACCCCTAGTTTATGGATACACTATGCCGATTGCTGGGTACACCCAGGCCAGTATATTAAGAACTTTTTTGATAGTCATGCTCAAATGCAGGGATGAGCATGGTGCCCATAGTTATGCATACACCTCATTCTGATAATTCGATTAACTAGTATTTTTATTTGACTGGTATCTAACAACTGGAATACCCTATGCTTAATGCCAGATGCTGTGTCGTTCAGAGGTAGTCTAACTGAGTTTAACCAGCTTGTTCCTGTGGCTATGTCTTCTCTTCGCTAGACTGCTTTGTTAATCTTGAGGTTAGTCAGCAAACTGAACACTGCAATCAGTACAGTACTGGTACAGTAGAGGCATATTTACGTGAACACTTACTTTAGGTAGCGTTCCAGCGACGTACATTAGTTACGATCGTTACTATTCTTGTTATTATTGCCATTGCAGAGCACGCCGTAATAAGTAAATTGGCTCCTCCCACTTATTATTTTCGTTCCACGACTGTTACGACCGTTGCGATTTACTTATGATGGTCGCGAGCATCTTAAGTGATAATAACTATCGGTTCTGCAGGAACTCCCTAAGAGTGATGACGTATATACGCATTGTTATTATTTGCGTTCCAGAGAGCATAATAACTACCACAATACCACGATCGCCCGTCCTCTTATCATCGTAACTCGTAACAACTTCACTGGAACGCTACCTTAAAGCAGAAATATAAAAATGCTATTTCTGCAAGAGATACAGTTCTTACCATCCCTACAGCCTTTCTGATTCTTCCAACACACGAAAAAGACAAGAAAACAACAAGAAAATCCAAAGAGACACGCCAGGTTTCAGTTTGGCCTTATTACAATTCAGCGCTCCAAGTGGAGTAACAGTCTCCTATTTCCTCAGGCTCAACACTTGTATAGACATAGTAAAAAGTCGGTTCCATAGAATGGGGGACTTTCACTTTCTGCTGCTGAGACCTATGTAAAATCTCAATTACGCGGGACGCAAATGACAGGTTTCCACTACTAACCTGTGGATCTATTTTTTAATGTCTGGTCCAAGTGCTGACGGTGAGGCTAACAGAAACTAGTCCTCTTGGAACCGGGGAGAGGGAAAAGAAAATTCCGTAAAAAACAAGCTAACTAATCCAATTTTCTTTTAAACAAGAAAATAAAGAGTAAAAGCAGTAACTATGGTCATGAAAAAAATTACCGGTTATATAACATTATTCTATCTTCTCTATTTGCGGGCGTAATCCTCGTAGGGATGGACTCAGTCTAGTACACTAGCCCCTTTTCAGGCACGGTGCTCAAACGTCTAGCACCATGCCTGGGTGCTGGACGTTTAAGCACTGTACCTTGGATTTCATGTATGGTGCATAGATTCCAGTATACAGTGCATGCATGAAAAACACAGTTTCTGTCACCACAACTTATCAACAGCTCGGATAGGGCTGAAATTACTACCAAGAATTAGAGAAATCAAAGACAATCCTTATCATATTTTTCCTAACAAAAACAAAAGGACGCGACTGATGATGGAGATGAAAAACCTGACAGCAGCCTATCTATTTTCCATGTAGAGTGCCCTAGGAGCCAATATTCTGGTTGACTGTTAGATAGAAAAAGCTGAGGCACAGGACACTTTGCATGCAAAACCCTTGACTATGTAGAAAAGGAAATAAGGTTTTTTATCTCCCTCATCAGTCGCGTCCTTTTGTTTTTGTTATGAAAAATATGATAAGGATTGTCTTTGATTTCTCTAATCCTTGGTAGTAATTTCAGCCCTATCCGAGCCGTTGATAAGTTGTGGTGACAGAAACTATGTTTTTCATCCATGCACTGTATACTGAAATCCATGCACTATACATGAAATCCAAGGTACAGTGCTTAAACGTATAGCACCCAGGCATGGTGCTAGACGTTTGAGCACCATGCCTGAAAAGGGGCTAGTGTACTAGACTGGATGGACTTTCGGCTTCTCTGCGGTTTATTTCTTGAACCCCAACAGCAACACTGCAGAAAAAGGCAAACATACTTGAGTTTTGGCGTCGCGATTGCTTTGGAAAGGTAAACGAATCTACCTAGAGGATAAGGTCCTGAGGCTCGTGAAGAAGCAGAAAGGACCTAAATTCAACAACAACAACAACAATTGGAAAGGTAAACAGAAAGTTTATGTAGCATCTTTAATGTTTTTGACATTGGACTTCACCATTTTCATGCACTTGCTGTGGCTACAGCTAACTACCAGTTAGTCAGAGTAGGTAATTAAGCCTAAGGACACCAGAAAACACCTGAATAGGTAGTTTGGATTTTCATTCTACCATTTAGCCAAAAACTGCACTGTTCACATTAAAGAAAGTCGCCTAACTGTTCACATAAACACAGCATAAACATACCTCTGCTATACAAGAAAGATTCAAATTTTCTTCCTGGACCTGAGAACAAAAAAGCAGGTCAGCTCTGGGTCACCTGGATAGAGGATAGAGCTCCAACCAACTTCAGTTCACTGCAGTTCACAGGTTGATTAACCGCTAGGCCTAGGTTAAGTTATTTAGATCAGATTTAGATGTGTTTATTTACTTCCTTTGTGTTGCCTATTATTTAGCTTTTGCTATTGTGGCAATATTTTCATTGAACCTTAAACCACCAAACAACAATGAAAAACAGCTTACGTATAAGGGCTTAGGTTGGTTAATAAAAGGAAGAAAACAGCTTATAGGCTAGTAGGAAATAGCCTACCTGGCATATGCCCTAGCTAGCCTTTTTACTATCATCCAGTTAAAATACCTAGGGCCTAGGTATTTTAACTGGATGATAGTAAAAACTGCAGCTAATAATACATAATAATAAGTAATGTAATGAATAAAGTTGACCAATTACAAAAAGAAATTTCTCTGCTTACCTGAACTTACAGAAATGTAGTTGCTCGGATGCTACAAATGGCCTGACAGATCAGAAACCCTAACATCTACATTTGGCTTATCAAGAATATCAAGGATTCTACTTCTTCATGGGTTGGGCCTGGCAGAAAAGCTGCTTATAAGATGGCTGGAGAATGAGGAACTCTTGCAGTTTGCTATTCACTCCCTGTTTTTTTCCATTTGCTTCCAGAGCCGCGTTCGATTCACTTCTCAAGTTAACTGAGATCCTCAGTCAGACGTTTTATTTGCGATTCTCGGTTAACTGGGAGCGTTCGATTCATCAACGTCGACGTGAAGGTTGACGAAAAGTTGACTTTCAACGACGCGGAGATATTGTCAGTTGTCTCAAGTTAACCAAGAAAGAAAGTGAAAGTCAAAATGATTCTTGCTCGGTCGACTTTGGTCGACTTCTTGCTAAATAAAACGGCAGCAGAGAAAAAAAGTCAACTCTGGGGTTGACTTCCGCGAGTCGAATCGAACGCGGCTCAGGCTTCCATGCGTGGGATAACTAGAGCCGTTCCCACGCGTCGATGCGTGAAATGACGATAAATTTATCGGCAGGGTGATCCTCGTCACCTCACGCGTGGACGCGTGGGCCCGTGTAAGAATTAGGTGGTCTTGAAATCTCAACTGAATAAGGATAATAAAATTCCCTAATGTTCTCTTTCTGCTACTGAAAAATCTTCAAAAAATATCATCTTTTCGTCCAAATAATTATGAAATAAAAGAGAAAATTTAAGTACTTTTGTTTAATTTTTGGCTGATATCGTAGCTTTTCTTTACACCTTTGTACAGCACGAACCCACAGAAAATACAACCGAAATTAACATCAAGGTCACGAAGAACAGCCAGAGAACACAGAAGTGAGTTCCTTCTTAAGTCCGGTCTTCACCTCCCGGAACTTCCGGAATCTGGGCTTCCAGATTATTCTTTGGCTTGTCCTGTAAATTGCACCTGGAATCTGAACCGGTCCGAAAGTACATCAAAATAATCTGGAAAAAAGGGGCTTTTGAGCTTCCAGATTTCCGGAATTTTTAAGTATCGCAGAAGAAATTAAAAAAAAATCTCGGAAAATCTGGGAACCCAGATTCCGGAAGGTGAAGACCCGACTTTATAGTTTTCTTGATCTGAGCTTCCAGCCAAAGCCAAACTAATCAGATGAAAAGGTGATTTTGAAATTCCGGAATTTATTATAAATATTCTTCAGCCCAAGCTGACTTCGAAGTGCGATGAAAACGGTTACGTCAGCTACATTTCAGGCGTATTCTCGCCGTTCCCCGAGGACTCCACTTGAGGGGTCCCCGCGTTTTTGTTTTTCCCCGGGACTCACTCCCTTTATTCTCGCGAGTCCCCACGGACGGGGCATGCTCCGATTATCATTTCCACCATCAAAAAGGACTCCCTTTCAGATTCGGAGGGGAATCAATTTTTGCTGGTGCTGGCGCAATGTAAAATTAATTAAAAACAATCAGGATAAACAAAATAAAAAATAAATTGGATCCAGATAATTACGTCAAATGCATATTTTTTTCGAACAAAATCCATTTTTGAAGCATTTCCCCGTGTTCTCGCTGTTTTCCGTACGCGGAGTCCGTGTGGAGTGACTCCCTCTTTTCTCGCCGTTCCCTTCGATTTCCCGAGGAGTACTCGGGGAACGGCGAGAATACGCCTTTCATTAGTGCTATATTTCGGCTCTTCTTGGCAAGGGTCCTCTTCAGGCTCAAGCTGGAAAATGAGCTTGTGAAAAACGCAATTTAAGATTCCTACTTAAATATCTGATTTTGTGAACTTCTACCATGAAACCCCTTGAAGTTAAAGCTGGTGCTGTGATTTCATTTTGGACACTGCTGCTGCTTTTGCTGCTCCATTCGGTCGTCGAAAGGGTAGAGATTCTCTTGCATTTTGGTTTTGGAGTCCCCTGTCTCTTCTTCTTCTTTCCAGCTAAGCTGGATACTTGTCTGTGACTTGTCTGGGCGATTTTAAGTTCCGTACTTCGGGTTCAGACATTCCTTCAGCCCAAGCTGACCGCAAATTATATTTGACAATGCAAAACGGATACGTCACTTCTAAACATGCTGATTTTGCCACGTGGCAACCGGTGCTGACTGTTATCAGCCGGGTTCCAGCACCGATCGGCTACCGTGCATTTGCTGTACACTAAAACCAAGATTGGACAACCCCTCGTCTAGAACTCGATTTGAATTTGGAAGACACTTGAACGAAGGAAACTCCATTTCAAAGTTTCATTGCACCAGATTGCAATAATAGTTAAAAAAATAGCAAACATGAACTCAAGAAAACGAGTTAAGGCCTATTCTTTCGAAGAACTCGACAGAGTACAAGCTTCAAAATGACAAGAATTGCAGGACTGCCTAGGCTATAATTATAATAAGTCTGACATAAACGAAAGAATTCAAGATAAATGCGAGCGTTTAACCTTTACATTTTTAGCATTGGATTTCCTGCAGTGAAGTGACGTCAGAGCCAGGCAAAACCGCACAAAATCTTTAAAATCCTTCCGACTTCAAGTTGAGACGGGACTTGAGATCCTATCATGTGCATAGGAAACCTTGATGGACCGTTTTATCGAACACTGTATGGCTCGGAATTCTAAAGTGAGGGTCAATTCCATGAAATTAGTTTTGTGAAGTATGAGCAATCGTGCACCTGGCAGTTCCAGAATCCGCGCCAAGAGCTTGTGCCATGTTGAAACGGTACACAGTTCCATTTGTGGAGCAGTGAATGGCCCTCACGCTTTAAAGATTATACTTTCGAGCCCTTTATTAATCAGCATAGCAACAAGCTAAATAATTCAAACAATTGTTAGAAGTACAACGCTTTCTTGGACGCAATCAGTTTTCAGACCCGAATGGCTCAACATTTCCGAAGGCGCTGACATTTCATCGGACGACACCGTTTTCTGAACTGCTAACATTTTCCAAAAAGGTCTTGTATCGACGAATGTATAGTCAAAACACTTTTCTGAGCTGCAGACATTTTCCGCAGACTGAAGTACGATTACGCGGAGGGTATTTACCCATACTCCGCAGGTATTTTTTCCAGCAACAGCAACAAAGCCCCGGGTATTTTGGACTTCAGTTTCGCGAACTTTTTTCCCGGGGATTTGTTTGTCTAAAGGCGTATTCTCGCCGTTCCCCGAGGACTCCTCGGGGAATCAAGGGGAGCGGCGAGAACAGAGGGGCACTATACGCGGACTCCACGTACAAAAACAGCGAGAACACGGGGGATGCTTCTAAAATGGATTTTGATCGAAAACAAAAATATGCAGTTGGCAAAATTAGTCTGGATCTACTTTGTTTTTAGTTTTCTTTATTGTGTTTATTTTTAATTAATTTTACATTGCACCAACACCAGCAAAAATTGATTCCCCTCTAAATCTGAAAGGATCGGATCATTCTTTCAACATCGGAAAGAGCTAGTGCATTTGAGGGTCAAAGGGGTTTGCATAATTATGTGGTTCAGTGCGGGGAAAACGGAAAATCGAGTGTTGTGTAACTTTCGAACGGGTGATCGGATTGGGATGAAACTAATCAAGGAGGCACACTCGTGCCTCTTTAAAGAGGCGAACCACGACAATGTTAAGCGATCTTCGGTTCCAGTAGAGGGATGGGGAGGGATGCATTTCGTAGCCCGAGCTCCAACTAAGAAACCTGCCAAATTTCATCCCCCTCCGACTTTTCCTTCATGGGGAAAATCTGGCCGAAAGTTTCGACCCCCCAACCCCACCCCCCCCTTTAACGTTGGGCCCCTAGGGCCCAGGAGCTTATCCGCGAAATTTCAGCTCGATCCGATAACTCCTTCCCTGTTTTCCAGAAACCACGCATAGTCACTTAATGTTCATGTTCTCCTTTTTTTTTTTTTTTCGCCACGCCTACAGGTCACAGCCGACATCGGATCTGGGTGTACGAAGACTCATTCGACGCGGAATTCTCCGAGTAATTTTGCTTGAAAGTTTCGTCGGAAAATCTTAACCCCCCGATTTTCTAGCTTAGAAAAACCCCATTTCCCCATAAGAGCCCATGTTAAGTTTTTTGTTGTTAAAAGTTACGAATTTCAACATTCAAGTACATCAAAATGATCAACTCGACATGGTGAGACTGACTGAAAGCTTCACAAAATTCTGTCTTAATCCGTAAAGTTTTTATTTGAGAAAAATGACAGAAACCCTTTTTTTTCTGCCACGCCTACAGGTCACAGCCGACATCGGATCTGGGTGTACGAAGACTCATTCGACGCGGAATTCTCCGAGTAATTTTCCTGGAAAGTTTCGTCGGAAAATCTTAACCCCCCGATTTTCTAGCTTAGAAAAACCCCATTTCCCCATAAGAGCCCATGGTAATTTTTGAAACTCTTAAAAGTTACGAATATCAACATTCAAGTACATCAAAATAATCAGCTCGGCACGGCGAGAATGACTGCAAGCATCATAAAAATCCAGCTCCATTCCAGAAATTAAATTATGTAATTGGAAAATCAATTCGAGCCAAAATCCAAAAAAACGTTGAGTTTCTGCAAAACAACCGTTTTTGAAATTCTTAAAAGTTACGAATATCAACATTCAAGTACATCAAAATAATCAGCTCGGCACGGCGAGAATGACTGCAAGCATCATAAAAATCCAGCTCCATTCCAGAAATTAAATTATGTAATTGGAAAATCAATTCGAGCCAAAATCCAAAAAAACGTTGAGTTTCTGCGAAACAACCGTTGAGTTTAGGCCGTGCTGATATTAGTGCTGAAATCCAACGGCTTTGACGAATTATAAGTGAACAAAAGCAGTATGGAGCGCAGAGCCTGCCGGACAAAAAAGGGCAACCCCCCATTCGTCGAAAGATTCGCCGCCCCCCTTGAACGGAGGACTGGATCAACCCTTGGTGTCGAGGCTTCATAGTTTGCATGGTCACTGACAGGAAACCGTAGAATTTCTTGTTGCTGAGGGAACAGATCCAGAACTTCTAAATCAATTCGTTGCCAAGGCAACACAACGGGATTGGTTGGAGGTAACAATGCGGCTACCTACATCCACAATGAAAAATAAACTGGTATCTTATTTCACGTTATTTTATTTCTCGATAAAGCCTTTAGAGCCCCATCCGCGTGATAGCTCCAAATTTTCCGTTTTTGCATCATTCTCCTTGATTGGAAATGTTGGCCTAGTTTAATTAAGGAATAAGTAACAGCTAGGCTAACTTACTACGAAATTAGCAAACCCAAACACTACAAATGCTAGGCTATTCCGACAAAAACAACTTACTGGCCAACTCAGAACCTCCTCCATATCTCTGTCCATTAATTCTTCACCGTCCGTCATATTATATTACAAAGTATTGTAGATGTTGCCTGCTCAAAAATTTCAGGGAAATGAAGTTTTAATTTATGCAGCTCACAAATTCAAGCAATCTGATTGGCTAAGAAACATGCGCGCTGCCTTGGTGGTCGTTTGCGCGTCTTGAGAGTTCCGAAAAAAATAGAGATGTCGCTACCAGTCGCTATCAAGGAGGCACACTCTTGCCTCCCTAAAGAGGCGAACCACGACAATGTTAAGCGATCTTCGGTTCCAGTGGTCGCAGAGGGATGGGGAGGAATGCATTTCGTAGCCCTAAAGTTTCGTCGGAAAATCTTAACCCCCCGATTTTCTAGCTTAAAAAAAACACATTTCCCCATAAGAGCCCATGTTCATTTTTGAAATTCTTAAAAGTTACGAATTTCAACATTCAAGTACATCAAAATGATCAACTCGACATGGTCAGACTGACTGCAAGCTTCAAAAAATTCTGTCTTAATCCGTAAAATTTTTATTTGAGAAAAATGACCTTAAATTTTTCCGAAGCCAAGAGCGGGGGGTTAGGGGGGCGGCAGCCCCCCACAACAAAAAACCTGTACAAAAGAGTCTTTAAAAGCGGGGGGGGGGGTTGGGGGCGGCAGCCACCCAACTTCCTCTCCTAATTCCTGTACGAGGAGTACAGGAATTATTAACTTACATCCACCATGGATTGTAGAAAAACGTACAGAAATAATATGAAAAAAACTTCGTTTTCTTAAAGAGTTAAAGAGGCTGCGTCCCAAAGTCGAAACTTAAAACGTACAGGAATTAGGAGAGGCAGTTGGGGGGCTGCCGCCCCCCAAACCCCCCGCTTTTAAAGACTCTTTTGTACAGGTTTTTTGTTGTAACCCCCCGCTCTTGGCTTCGGAAAGGCCCTCTTTTAATTAACAAAAAATTGAAATGAATGAATAATGGAATAACTTCGAAAAATGTTAAACACAAGAGGACAGGAGAACCATTGCGCCGAAACTAGTAATTAGTAACAATGAAGTTGACCACTCCATTTACATTTTAACATAATTATTGAAACTGTTTCCCAGACACAGAGCACACAAGCTAAGAGCTGGGGGTGGGGGTAGGGTAGCAAACAAAAACCTGTTTTGTATTTTTTGTTAATTAAAAGAGGAGTACAATTCCTGTACGTTTTAAGGTTCGACTTTGGGACGCAGCCTCTTTAACTCTTTAAGAAAACGAAGTTTTTTTCATATTATACCTGAATGAATGACATATTTCTGATGTTCCATTTGAAGTCCGAACCGGATTCGGCAGCTATGGGGGAGTTGGGGGGGGGGAGACCGGAAATCTCGAGAAACGGTTATAATGGAGGGATCGGAGTAAAACTTGCTGGGAAGAACAAGAATCTGCTCCAGATAAATCGTTTGCACATTTGGACTGGGTACAATAGATCCACAGATTGATTGTAGAAAATCTGTAATACGTGAAAGTTTACCACTGTCTTATGGATCCGACTTTTTACTATGTCTACAAGACTGATTATGAGAAAATAGCGGACTAACAGAAACTACTCCACTTATGGAGCGCTGGAACGGAATGAGATAAGGCGATACTCGGACGCTTCGAAAATACTCTTGATGACTAACTCTTCGCGCCGATGTAGAATCGCCGTGTGCCTAGCGAAGAGCCGGAAGCGTCATTACAGCTGTCCCCAACGAACGCCGTTGATTGGTTGACATAGGATTTGAGTCATCGTTCGGGCGACGTTTCTCGTTCTCCCCGAGGTTCACTGGTGCGTTTTGGACTTATTCGTATAGAGTATTTTGTTGAACCGTCCCGCCGGATGACTTAGGGAGAGATACTGGTCTTTAAAAACATTTTTTCGGGCAGTTTTCATACTCCATTCAAGAACACTGACGATTTTTGAACTTTACGCGTAATGTATGGTGTATGTCCGCCGAAGAGTATGGAATATAAATAACTTTCAACATGTATATCAGGCCGACCGAAGATGAAATAGTTGTCAGAGATTTTAGATTGAGAAAGAGGGTTGCGTTTCAGTGAACCCTAAAACCTTCAGATCATTGTTCAAGTTCACGTTCAAGTTGGTATCTGATTATAGGCGTATTCTCGCCGTTCCCCGAGGACTCCACTTGAGGAGTCCCCGCGTTTTTGTTTGTCCCGGGGATTGACTCACCGTATTCGCGCGAGAGTCGCGAGTCCCCACGGACGGTGGGGATCATCATAAAAAAGGACTTCCTTTCAGATTCGGAGGGGAATCAATTTTTGCAAGTATTGGTGCAATATAAAATTAATTAGAAACAATCAGAATAAACAGAACCAAAAATAAAGTGGATCCAAGCTAATTTCGTCAACTGCATATTTTTTTTCGAACAAAATCCAGTTTGGAAGCACTCCTGTGTTCTCGCTGTTTTCTGTACACGGAGTCCACGCGGAGTGACTCCCTCTATTCTCACCGTTCCCTTCGATTCCCCGAGGAGTCCTCGAGGAACGACGAGAATACGCCTTATGTTATCTAACACTTTGTTGTCGGGAGTTACGTTTTTAAACTCATAGGTTTAGCAGGTAATTACAGTGTTTGCTTTGTCCATGTTACAAAGGGGATGTTTTCGTATCTGAGAGTGCTAGTCGTAAATGTCTGATCATTATGATCATGTTGTAAGTTGTCATCAACTGCTTCACCTCTGTGATTTGTTTCGGTTCTTAGCGTGCAAGTTAAATGGGAGGGTGCAATTCCGGTGAATTAGAAAAATTTCAACGCTTAATTTTTTGCCAATAAATTAATTTATGTTCTGTAATCTGGGATTACTCGCCAAGAGGCAAGCGGTGACAGTTTATTTTGAATAAACATGTGGTTTCACTCTTATATCGACGCCCTGATCAGGTTTATCGGTCAAGATCGGTTTCTTGTTAAGGCATATGGCAACTTGTCCTACAATACTACACGATTCATCGGGATGGTCCCGCAATTTTCTATGTATAGGCTACTCACTATAATACTCACCTGTTCTACACAGCTTCCTTTTTTCCGTCGAATAATACCCCGGGTGAATCGGAAATCTTGTAGGTACAGTACAGTATAAAGTCTGATTGACAGATAATATTACTTTTGTCTGACCGATTGAAATAAACTAAACGAATAGGTCATCTAGCGAGAAAGATGAGGACGAAGACGGGCGAAGAGTGCCAGTAGAATGCGCGCTACCCTAATCACTTGTTTTGGCGCTGGATTTGAATTTAACCTGTGGCGTGCAAAATTTGAGAAGGGTTATTGCTCTGTTTTATCGGGAAATGACGTAAGGGTAAGTCTGTTGATCCCTGATTGTATAGATCTATCCAGATCTATCCCTCCATTCTATCTCCCTCCATTCTAACCCACTTCTAACCATTCTGGTATTTAGAAAAGACCTAGGTCAAGTCTTCAAGCTGTCTTCAACAAGTCGTAGCCCCAGGCCCAGGGTAGCCAGTAAATTTTTTTCTAATCAAACCTGGATATCCACTATTCAGCTACTGTAAAATTGAGTCGTTTATAATTAAAAGAAATGTATGTAGCTGATCACATTATACTACCAAAAGTTCGTAGCCAACTAGTTGGCTACTGAGAGTGTTTCTGGGGGAACAAGTGTAGCCAACTAACTGGCTTCTGTGAGTGTTTCTGGGGAAACAAGTGTAGCCAGTTAGTTGGCTACTGAGAGTATTTCTGGGGGAACAAGTGTAGCCAACTAGTTGGCTACTGAGAGTGTTTCTCGGGGAACAAGTGTAGCCGACTAGTTGGCTACTGAGAATATTTCTGGGAGAAGATGTGTAGCCAACTAGTTGGATACTGAGGGTGTTTCTGGGGGAACAAGTGTAGCTGACTAGTTGGCTACTGACTGAGAATGTCTCTGGGGGAACATGTGTAGCCAACTAGTTGGCTACTGAGAGTGTTTCTGGGGGAACAAGTGTAGCCAACTAGTTGGCTACTGAGAGTGTTTGTATAGGGCACACCCTGAGTAGCCAACTAATTGGCTACAAACTTTTGGTAGTATAATGTGATCAGCTACATACATTTCATTTATATGTAAACTGATCAAACTTATAATAGCTGAATGGTGGTGTCCCGAAAATATGAATAAGATCATTAAGGTTATAGTCCAATAGACCTATTGCTGCTATAGGCTGCTGACTTTTCCTGCTTAGTAGCCTATCAAAAAATTTTTGTAGGCTAGTTCAGCTACTTTTTTTTACATCTAAATTTACATTGAATATTAAGAAATAATATTAAATAGCTAGGACATCTTACTGATGGCCTTACAAAACAGACAATTTTGTCCTGAATGCAATGGTATTTTCAAAATATTTTTTGAAGATGTTTTAGATAGGTAAAACTGATCATGAAAACTCACAGCAATTCCTGCATTCATTACAAACAAATCGCCAATTTTTGCCACTAGGTGTTTTTGTGGCCACCCTATGTAGGTTTTGAGCTTGTCAGAATGATAGCCTAGTTGTGCCAGAATGACATAAAGGCAGTTACTAAATGTGAATTTTTCCCACTAATGCTGCGCTAATGGCCTGTTTTTAGTGTAGTGCTTATTTAAAATCAACTACTTTTACGAAAAACAGACTGTTTTGAAGAAAAATCAACTGTTTTTTATGAAAAATTGGGGCGATACACCTGCGCTACACGCCGTCTTGCCTTTTTTCTAACGACTGGCCGAAAACATTGGGGGGGGGGGGGGGCATCCCCCTCTACAGGGCCCAGATTGCCCAGCGACTAATGCTCGTAACTTAACCAGAGCTGGAATAGCTGGATATAGGACGATGAAATTCCTTGTAATTGTAGACCCTAGGTTCGGGAAAACACTTTTGTTTTGAAGTTTCATCTCCCCCCACCCACCCCGTTCATGGGCAACTGGGCCCAGATTGCCCAAGAGCAAAGTTCATGACCCGTGACAGGTAGGTCAAGTTGAAACTTCGTAGGCTTGTGGGTATTGTGGTAATTTTTTTCCTTTTGGGGGTCCAGATCCCTCCCCCTACTTGGTTTAGGGGTAATTGGGCCCAGATTGCCCAGTGTTTACTGTCTTTTACTTGACAGTAACTGGAGATAGCACCATGAAATTCCTTGTGCTTTTAGATATTAGGGTTGTGAAGACATATTTGGAGTTCCTCATCCTCCATGTTTCTGGGCAACTGGGCCCAGATTGCTCTTGAGTTAAGTTTTTGACCCATGACCAGGAGCGTCGCAAGGGGGGGGGGGGTGCAGCACCCCCCAACTTTTTGAGATTCTGTAAAAAATTTGGGCCGGAGGCCCAAAATTTACTAAAATTGTTCGGTAGTTTTTCGATAGCAGAACTATTCGGTACATTTACGGTGATTCGGCAATCATACAGAATCCAAAATAGGCTACCGGTACAAATCTATTCGGTATAATGATCGGGATTTGTTATAATTACCAGTATTCGGTAGTTATCACGAATTCGGTGAGAAAATTTACTGAAATTATTTGGAAATTTTTAATGCCAGAACTATTCGGTATAGTTATGGAGATTCGGTAGTTACACAGAATCCCGAATAAGCTATCGGTCATAAATTATTCGGTATCATGATTGGGATTCGGTAATTTAATCGCTATACTTTTCAGGATCCGGTAGTTACCACGAATCCCGACTTTAGTTTCGACGAAATTATACCGAATACGAATATTATTCGGTAGTCTTTCGATACTAAAACAATTGGGTATAATAGCCGGCATACGGTAGTTATACAGAATTCTGAACATGCTATCGGTCTAAACTTCGATAATTCGGTAATTTTCGGTAGTTTACTCGGTATAATTGCCAGGATTTGGGAGTTACGACGAACCTTGAAACTCGGAAGAGGTCCAGTGAAGCACTGTTCGCATTTTGCATCTGATTTTGTCGGTAGTCCTTACTTTCATATTGGATCCCAAAAAGAAGATCTAATCATAAATTTTTCGAAAATTCCGCCTGCGGCGCATTTCGTACTTTTCTCTATTTTGTGGAAGAGCGCGTCATTTGACCGGGGTTAAGCCAGTTTAAGGACTGGATATCGAAACATTAAACGCTAGAATCTGGATGGAAATACTTAAATTTGGCAGGAAAAAGCTAATTAAAAAAAAAAATCGCCTGCGCCGCTCACTTTATGTAATCATGGGCATTATTGAACTACAGAAGCGGCTGCTGCCGGAACGTCGCTACATCTGGTTTCTGGAACTTCTTAGAGTCTCGGTATTTAATGCACGGTAAAAAGTAGAATTTGTAAGAGAAGCAGTTAAATTTTAGCCTAGGCTACAGGGAAAAAAAAAACGGATTTCGAAAATTTTTGCCTGCGGCGCTCGATTTAATTTTCTCTGGGGTATAACAGATAGAATCTGTTACTGCAATCGTGCCCTGCAATATATTCTCCAAGTGGGCTTCGCCGAAACGCAGCCTAAAAGTTGGCCTATCGTCTTTCATGCTGCCCTTTAATGTTCCTCTTCCTACGTAATCCTTTCTGTTCCACAATTTAAAGCTCGAATTCTCAGTTTGTAGGATTCGGTAAAATTTTTGAGATATTCGGTAAAATTTTGGCTCTGCACCCCCCCACCTAAAATGCACTTGCGACGCCCCTGCCCATGACTTGTAACAGATTCAAAGTTGGTATACTTTGGGATATATACTTGTAGACCCCAGAGTCGGGAAAATACTTTTTAATCCTCCACCCACCCCGTTTGTGGGCAATTCAGCCCAGATTGCCCAACGACTTGATGAGTGATGCCGAACATATTCCCGGCAAGAAAAATGCTTTGGCTGATCACCTGACACGAAATACAACGAACGACGAGGAAGAAGAAGGAGATGAGACAAGCACCGAGCTTTGTGTTTCGACCGCCATAAGGGAGGATGCCAGCTCCCCACTCTCGAAGGTGAACATTTCAAAGAGACAAAGGGCTGGTTGGACAGGATTTCACGGTTTGAGGCACTTGCGCACAGTTTTTTCGGCTGGAAACGCGTTTTTAGGGCAGGCTGAACTGGATATCATGGTTAGAGACAACTGTGCATAGTTTCTTCGGCTAGAATTGCGTTTTTAGGGCTGGTTGGACAGGATTTCACGGTTTGAGGCAATTGCGCACAGTTCTCTCGGCTGGAAACACATTTTTAGGGCAGGCTGAACTGGATATCATGGTTAAAGACAATTGCGCACAGTTTTTTCGGCTAGAATTGCGTTTTTAGGGCTGGTTGGACAGGATTTCACGGTTTGAGGCAATTGCGCACAGTTTTTTCGGCTGGAAACGCGTTTTTAGGGCAGGCTGAACTGGATATCATGGTTAGAGACAACTGTGCATAGTTTCTTCGGCTAGAATTGCGTTTTTAGGGCTGGTTGGACAGGATTTCACGGTTTGAGGCAATTGCGCACAGTTTTTTCGGCTGGAAACGCGTTTTTAGGGCAGGCTGAACTGGATATCATGGTTAGAGACAACTGTGCATAGTTTCTTCGGCTAGAATTGCGTTTTTAGGGCTGGTTGGACAGGATTTCACGGTTTGAGGCAATTGCGCACAGTTTTTTCGGCTGGAAACGCGTTTTTAGGGCAGGCTGAACTGGATATCATGGTTAGAGACAACTGTGCATAGTTTCTTCGGCTAGAATTGCGTTTTTAGGGCTGGTTGGACAGGATTTCACGGTTTGAGGCAATTGCGCACAGTTCTCTCGGCTGGAAACACATTTTTAGGGCAGGCTGAACTGGATATCATGGTTAAAGACAATTGTGCATAGTTTCTTCGGCTAGAATTGCGTTTTTAGGGCTGGTTGGACAGGATTTCACGGTTTGAGGCAATTGCGCACAGTTTTTTCGGCTGGAAACGCGTTTTTAGGGCAGGCTGAACTGGATATCATGGTTAGAGACAACTGTGCATAGTTTCTTCGGCTAGAATTGCGTTTTTAGGGCTGGTTGGACAGAATTTCACGGTTTGAGGCAATTGCGCACAGTTCTCTCGGCTGGAAACACATTTTTAGGGCAGGCTGAACTGGATATCATGGTTAGAGACAACTGTGCATAGTTTCTTCGGCTAGAATTGCGTTTTTAGGGCTGGTTGGACAGAATTTCACGGTTTGAGGCAATTGCGCACAGTTCTCTCGGCTGGAAACACATTTTTAGGGCAGGCTGAACTGGATATCATGGTTAAAGACAATTGTGCATAGTTTCTTCGGCTAGAATTGCGTTTTTAGGGCTGGTTGGACAGGATTTCACGGTTTGAGGCAATTGCGCACAGTTTTTTCGGCTGGAAACGCGTTTTTAGGGCAGGCTGAACTGGATATCATGGTTAGAGACAACTGTGCATAGTTTCTTCGGCTAGAATTGCGTTTTTAGGGCTGGTTGGACAGGATTTCACGGTTTGAGGCAATTGCGCACAGTTCTCTCGGCTGGAAACACATTTTTAGGGCAGGCTGAACTGGATATCATGGTTAAAGACAATTGTGCATAGTTTCTTCGGCTAGAATTGCGTTTTTAGGGCTGGTTGGACAGGATTTCACGGTTTGAGGCAATTGCGCACAGTTTTTTCGGCTGGAAACGCGTTTTTAGGGCAGGCTGAACTGGATATCATGGTTAGAGACAACTGTGCATAGTTTCTTCGGCTAGAATTGCGTTTTTAGGGCTGGTTGGACAGAATTTCACGGTTTGAGGCAATTGCGCACAGTTCTCTCGGCTGGAAACACATTTTTAGGGCAGGCTGAACTGGATATCATGGTTAAAGACAATTGTGCATAGTTTCTTCGGCTAGAATTGCGTTTTTAGGGCTGGTTGGACAGGATTTCACGGTTTGAGGCAATTGCGCACAGTTTTTTCGGCTAGAATTGCGTTTTTAGGGCTGGTTGGACAGGATTTCACGGTTTGAGGCAATTGCGCACAGTTTTTTCGGCTGGAAACGCGTTTTTAGGGCAGGCTGAACTGGATATCATGGTTAGAGACAACTGTGCATAGTTTCTTCGGCTAGAATTGCGTTTTTAGGGCTGGTTGGACAGAATTTCACGGTTTGAGGCAATTGCGCACAGTTCTCTCGGCTGGAAACACATTTTTAGGGCAGGCTGAACTGGATATCATGGTTAAAGACAATTGTGCATAGTTTCTTCGGCTAGAATTGCGTTTTTAGGGCTGGTTGGACAGGATTTCACGGTTTGAGGCAATTGCGCACAGTTTTTTCGGCTGGAAACGCGTTTTTAGGGCAGGCTGAACTGGATATCATGGTTAGAGACAACTGTGCATAGTTTCTTCGGCTAGAATTGCGTTTTTAGGGCTGGTTGGACAGGATTTCACGGTTTGAGGCAATTGCGCACAGTTTTTTCGGCTAGAATTGCGTTTTTAGGGCTGGTTGGACAGGATTTCACGGTTTGAGGCAATTGCGCACAGTTTTTTCGGCTGGAAACGCGTTTTTAGGTCAGGCTGAACTGGATATCATGGTTAGAGACAACTGTGCATAGTTTCTTCATAGTTTCTTCGGATGAGTGATGCCGAACATATTCCCGGCAAGAAAAATGCTTTGGCTGATCACCTGACACGAAATACAACGAACGACGAGGAAGAAGAAGGAGATGAGACAAGCACCGAGCTTTGTGTTTCGACCGCCATAAGGGAGGATGCCAGCTCCCCACTCTCGAAGGTGAACATTTCAAAGAGACAAAGGGCTGGTTGGACAGGATTTCACGGTTTGAGGCACTTGCGCACAGTTTTTTCGGCTGGAAACGCGTTTTTAGGGCAGGCTGAACTGGATATCATGGTTAAAGACAATTGTGCATAGTTTCTTCGGCTAGAATTGCGTTTTTAGGGCTGGTTGGACAGGATTTCACGGTTTGAGGCAATTGCGCACAGTTTTTTCGGCTGGAAACGCGTTTTTAGGGCAGGCTGAACTGGATATCATGGTTAGAGACAACTGTGCATAGTTTCTTCGGCTAGAATTGCGTTTTTAGGGCTGGTTGGACAGAATTTCACGGTTTGAGGCAATTGCGCACAGTTCTCTCGGCTGGAAACACATTTTTAGGGCAGGCTGAACTGGATATCATGGTTAAAGACAATTGTGCATAGTTTCTTCGGCTAGAATTGCGTTTTTAGGGCTGGTTGGACAGGATTTCACGGTTTGAGGCAATTGCGCACAGTTTTTTCGGCTAGAATTGCGTTTTTAGGGCTGGTTGGACAGGATTTCACGGTTTGAGGCAATTGCGCACAGTTTTTTCGGCTGGAAACGCGTTTTTAGGGCAGGCTGAACTGGATATCATGGTTAGAGACAACTGTGCATAGTTTCTTCGGCTAGAATTGCGTTTTTAGGGCTGGTTGGACAGAATTTCACGGTTTGAGGCAATTGCGCACAGTTCTCTCGGCTGGAAACACATTTTTAGGGCAGGCTGAACTGGATATCATGGTTAAAGACAATTGTGCATAGTTTCTTCGGCTAGAATTGCGTTTTTAGGGCTGGTTGGACAGGATTTCACGGTTTGAGGCAATTGCGCACAGTTTTTTCGGCTAGAATTGCGTTTTTAGGGCTGGTTGGACAGGATTTCACGGTTTGAGGCAATTGCGCACAGTTTTTTCGGCTGGAAACGCGTTTTTAGGGCAGGCTGAACTGGATATCATGGTTAGAGACAACTGTGCATAGTTTCTTCGGCTAGAATTGCGTTTTTAGGGCTGGTTGGACAGAATTTCACGGTTTGAGGCAATTGCGCACAGTTCTCTCGGCTGGAAACACATTTTTAGGGCAGGCTGAACTGGATATCATGGTTAAAGACAATTGTGCATAGTTTCTTCGGCTAGAATTGCGTTTTTAGGGCTGGTTGGACAGGATTTCACGGTTTGAGGCAATTGCGCACAGTTTTTTCGGCTGGAAACGCGTTTTTAGGGCAGGCTGAACTGGATATCATGGTTAGAGACAACTGTGCATAGTTTCTTCGGCTAGAATTGCGTTTTTAGGGCTGGTTGGACAGGATTTCACGGTTTGAGGCAATTGCGCACAGTTTTTTCGGCTAGAATTGCGTTTTTAGGGCTGGTTGGACAGGATTTCACGGTTTGAGGCAATTGCGCACAGTTTTTTCGGCTGGAAACGCGTTTTTAGGTCAGGCTGAACTGGATATCATGGTTAGAGACAACTGTGCATAGTTTCTTCATAGTTTCTTCGGATGAGTGATGCCGAACATATTCCCGGCAAGAAAAATGCTTTGGCTGATCACCTGACACGAAATACAACGAACGACGAGGAAGAAGAAGGAGATGAGACAAGCACCGAGCTTTGTGTTTCGACCGCCATAAGGGAGGATGCCAGCTCCCCACTCTCGAAGGTGAACATTTCAAAGAGACAAAGGGCTGGTTGGACAGGATTTCACGGTTTGAGGCACTTGCGCACAGTTTTTTCGGCTGGAAACGCGTTTTTAGGGCAGGCTGAACTGGATATCATGGTTAAAGACAATTGTGCATAGTTTCTTCGGCTAGAATTGCGTTTTTAGGGCTGGTTGGACAGGATTTCACGGTTTGAGGCAATTGCGCACAGTTTTTTCGGCTGGAAACGCGTTTTTAGGGCAGGCTGAACTGGATATCATGGTTAGAGACAACTGTGCATAGTTTCTTCGGCTAGAATTGCGTTTTTAGGGCTGGTTGGACAGAATTTCACGGTTTGAGGCAATTGCGCACAGTTCTCTCGGCTGGAAACACATTTTTAGGGCAGGCTGAACTGGATATCATGGTTAAAGACAATTGTGCATAGTTTCTTCGGCTAGAATTGCGTTTTTAGGGCTGGTTGGACAGGATTTCACGGTTTGAGGCAATTGCGCACAGTTTTTTCGGCTAGAATTGCGTTTTTAGGGCTGGTTGGACAGGATTTCACGGTTTGAGGCAATTGCGCACAGTTTTTTCGGCTGGAAACGCGTTTTTAGGGCAGGCTGAACTGGATATCATGGTTAGAGACAACTGTGCATAGTTTCTTCGGCTAGAATTGCGTTTTTAGGGCTGGTTGGACAGAATTTCACGGTTTGAGGCAATTGCGCACAGTTCTCTCGGCTGGAAACACATTTTTAGGGCAGGCTGAACTGGATATCATGGTTAAAGACAATTGTGCATAGTTTTTTCAGCTAGAATTGCGTTTTTAGAGCTGGTTGGACAGGATTTCACGGTTTGAGGCACTTGAGCACAGTTCTCTCGGCTGGAAACGCATTTTTAGGGCAGGCTGAACTGGATATCATGGTTAGAGACCATTGTGGATAGTCTGTCCGGCTAGAATTGCGTTTTTACGGCTGGTTGGACAGGATTTCACGGTTTGAGGCAATTGCGCACAGTTTTTTCGGCTAGAATTGCGTTTTTAGGGCTGGTTGGACAGGATTTCACGGTTTGAGGCAATTGCGCACAGTTTTTTCGGCTGGAAACGCGTTTTTAGGTCAGGCTGAACTGGATATCATGGTTAGAGACAACTGTGCATAGTTTCTTCGGCTAGAATTGCGTTTTTAGGGCTGGTTGGACAGGATTTCACGGTTTGAGGCAATTGCGCACAGTTTTTTCGGCTGGAAACGCGTTTTTAGGGCAGGCTGAACTGGATATCATGGTTAGAGACAACTGTGCATAGTTTCTTCGGCTAGAATTGCGTTTTTAGGGCTGGTTGGACAGGATTTCACGGTTTGAGGCAATTGCGCACAGTTTTTTCGGCTGGAAACGCGTTTTTAGGGCAGGCTGAACTGGATATCATGGTTAGAGACAACTGTGCATAGTTTCTTCGGCTAGAATTGCGTTTTTAGGGCTGGTTGGACAGGATTTCACGGTTTGAGGCAATTGCGCACAGTTTTTTCGGCTAGAATTGCGTTTTTAGGGCTGGTTGGACAGGATTTCACGGTTTGAGGCAATTGCGCACAGTTTTTTCGGCTAGAATTGCGTTTTTAGGGCTGGTTGGACAGGATTTCACGGTTTGAGGCAATTGCGCACAGTTTTTTCGGCTAGAATTGCGTTTTTAGGGCTGGTTGGACAGGATTTCACGGTTTGAGGCAATTGCGCACAGTTTTTTCGGCTGGAAACGCGTTTTTAGGGCAGGCTGAACTGGATATCATGGTTAGAGACAATTGTGCATAGTTTCTTCGGCTAGAATTGCGTTTTTAGGGCTGGTTGGACAGGATTTCACGGTTTGAGGCAATTGCGCACAGTTTTTTCGGCTGGAAACACATTTTTAGGGCAGGCTGAACTGGATATCATGGTTAGAGACAACTGTGCATAGTTTCTTCGGCTAGAATTGCGTTTTTAGGGCTGGTTGGACAGAATTTCACGGTTTGAGGCAATTGCGCACAGTTCTCTCGGCTGGAAACACATTTTTAGGGCAGGCTGAACTGGATATCATGGTTAAAGACAATTGTGCATTTTTTGTTCGGCTAGAATTGCGTTTTTACGGCTGGTTGGACAGGATTTCACGGTTTGAGGCAATTGCGCACAGTTTTTTCGGCTGGAAACGCGTTTTTAGGGCAGGCTGAACTGGATATCATGGTTAGAGACAACTGTGCATAGTTTCTTCGGCTAGAATTGCGTTTTTAGGGCTGGTTGGACAGGATTTCACGGTTTGAGGCAATTGCGCACAGTTTTTTCGGCTGGAAACGCGTTTTTAGGGCAGGCTGAACTGGATATCATGGTTAGAGACAACTGTGCATAGTTTCTTCGGCTAGAATTGCGTTTTTAGGGCTGGTTGGACAGGATTTCACGGTTTGAGGCAATTGCGCACAGTTTTTTCGGCTGGAAACGCGTTTTTAGGGCAGGCTGAACTGGATATCATGGTTAGAGACAACTGTGCATAGTTTCTTCGGCTAGAATTGCGTTTTTAGGGCTGGTTGGACAGGATTTCACGGTTTGAGGCAATTGCGCACAGTTTTTTCGGCTGGAAACGCGTTTTTAGGGCAGGCTGAACTGGATATCATGGTTAGAGACAACTGTGCATAGTTTCTTCGGCTAGAATTGCGTTTTTAGGGCTGGTTGGACAGGATTTCACGGTTTGAGGCAATTGCGCACAGTTTTTTCGGCTGGAAACGCGTTTTTAGGGCAGGCTGAACTGGATATCATGGTTAGAGACAACTGTGCATAGTTTCTTCGGCTAGAATTGCGTTTTTAGGGCTGGTTGGACAGGATTTCACGGTTTGAGGCAATTGCGCACAGTTTTTCGGCTGGAAACGCGTTTTTAGGGCAGGCTGAACTGGATATCATGGTTAGAGACAACTGTGCATAGTTTCTTCGGCTAGAATTGCGTTTTTAGGGCGGGTTGGACAGGATTTCACGGTTTGAGGCAATTGCGCACAGTTTTTTCGGCTGGAAACGCGTTTTTAGGGCAGGCTGAACTGGATATCATGGTTAGAGACAACTGTGCATAGTTTCTTCGGCTAGAATTGCGGATTTAGGGCTGGTTGGACAGGATTTCACGGTTTGAGGCAATTGCGCACAGTTTTTTCGGCTGGAAACGCGTTTTTAGGGCAGGCTGAACTGGATATCATGGTTAGAGACAACTGTGCATAGTTTCTTCGGCTAGAATTGCGTTTTTAGGGCTGGTTGGACAGGATTTCACGGTTTGAGGCAATTGCGCACAGTTTTTTCGGCTGGAAACGCGTTTTTAGGGCAGGCTGAACTGGATATCATGGTTAGAGACAACTGTGCATAGTTTCTTCGGCTAGAATTGCGTTTTTAGGGCTGGTTGGACAGGATTTCACGGTTTGAGGCAATTGCGCACAGTTTTTTCGGCTGGAAACGCGTTTTTAGGGCAGGCTGAAATGGATATCATGGTTAGAGACAACTGTGCATAGTTTCTTCGGCTAGAATTGCGTTTTTAGGGCTGGTTGGACAGGATTTCACGGTTTGAGGCAATTGCGCACAGTTTTTTCGGCTGGAAACGCGTTTTTAGGGCAGGCTGAACTGGATATCATGGTTAGAGACAACTGTGCATAGTTTCTTCGGCTAGAATTGCGTTTTTAGGGCTGGTTGGACAGGATTTCACGGTTTGAGGCAATTGCGCACAGTTTTTTCGGCTGGAAACGCGTTTTTAGGGCAGGCTGAACTGGATATCATGGTTAGAGACAACTGTGCATAGTTTCTTCGGCTAGAATTGCGTTTTTAGGGCTGGTTGGACAGGATTTCACGGTTTGAGGCAATTGCGCACAGTTTTTTCGGCTGGAAACGCGTTTTTAGGGCAGGCTGAACTGGATATCATGGTTAGAGACAACTGTGCATAGTTTCTTCGGCTAGAATTGCGTTTTTAGGGCTGGTTGGACAGGATTTCACGGTTTGAGGCAATTGCGCACAGTTTTTTCGGCTGGAAACGCGTTTTTAGGGCAGGCTGAACTGGATATCATGGTTAGAGACAACTGTGCATAGTTTCTTCGGCTAGAATTGCGTTTTTAGGGCTGGTTGGACAGGATTTCACGGTTTGAGGCAATTGCGCACAGTTTTTTCGGCTGGAAACGCGTTTTTAGGGCAGGCTGAACTGGATATCATGGTTAGAGACAACTGTGCATAGTTTCTTCGGCTAGAATTGCGTTTTTAGGGCTGGTTGGACAGGATTTCACGGTTTGAGGCAATTGCGCACAGTTTTTTCGGCTGGAAACGCGTTTTTAGGGCAGGCTGAACTGGATATCATGGTTAGAGACAACTGTGCATAGTTTCTTCGGCTAGAATTGCGTTTTTAGGGCTGGTTGGACAGGATTTCACGGTTTGAGGCAATTGCGCACAGTTTTTTCGGCTGGAAACGCGTTTTTAGGGCAGGCTGAACTGGATATCATGGTTAGAGACAACTGTGCATAGTTTCTTCGGCTAGAATTGCGTTTTTAGGGCTGGTTGGACAGGATTTCACGGTTTGAGGCAATTGCGCACAGTTCTCTCGGCTGGAAACACATTTTTAGGGCAGGCTGAACTGGATATCATGGTTAAAGACAATTGTGCATTTTTTGTTCGGCTAGAATTGCGTTTTTACGGCTGGTTGGACAGGATTTCACAGTTTGAGGCACTTCCGCACAGTTCTCTCGGCTCGGATATCATGGTTAGAGACAATTGTGCATAGTTTCTTCGGCTAGAATTGCGTGTTTAGGGCTGGTTGGACAGGATTTCACGGTTTGAGGCAATTGCGCACAGTTCTCTCGGCTGGAAACACATTTTTAGGGCAGGCTGAACTGGATATCATGGTTAAAGACAATTGTGCATTTTTTGTTCGGCTAGAATTGCGTTTTTACGGCTGGTTGGACAGGATTTCACAGTTTGAGGCACTTCCGCACAGTTCTCTCGGCTCGGATATCATGGTTAGAGACAATTGTGCGTAGTTTCTTCGGCTAGAATTGCGTTTTTAGGGCTGGTTGGACAGGATTTCACGGTTTGAGGCAATTGCGCACAGTTCTCTCGGCTGGAAACACATTTTTAGGGCAGGCTGAACTGGATATCATGGTTAAAGACAATTGTGCATTTTTTGTTCGGCTAGAATTGCGTTTTTACGGCTGGTTGGACAGGATTTCACAGTTTGAGGCACTTCCGCACAGTTCTCTCGGCTCGGATATCATGGTTAGAGACAATTGTGCGTAGTTTCTTCGGCTAGAATTGCGTTTTTAGGGCTGGTTGGACAGGATTTCACGGTTTGAGGCAATTGCGCACAGTTTTTTCGGCTGGAAACGCGTTTTTAGGGCAGGCTGAACTGGATATCATGGTTAGAGACAACTGTGCATAGTTTCTTCGGCTAGAATTGCGTTTTTAGGGCTGGTTGGACAGAATTTCACGGTTTGAGGCAATTGCGCACAGTTCTCTCGGCTGGAAACACATTTTTAGGGCAGGCTGAACTGGATATCATGGTTAAAGACAATTGTGCATTTTTTGTTCGGCTAGAATTGCGTTTTTACGGCTGGTTGGACAGGATTTCACAGTTTGAGGCACTTCCGCACAGTTCTCTCGGCTCGGATATCATGGTTAGAGACAATTGTGCGTAGTTTCTTCGGCTAGAATTGCGTTTTTAGGGCTGGTTGGACAGGATTTCACGGTTTGAGGCACTTGGGTACAGTTCTCTTGGCTGGAAACGCATTTTTAGGGCAGGCTGAATTGGATATCATGGTTAGACACAATTGTGCATAGTTTCTTCGGCTAGAATTGCGTTTTTAGGGCTGGTTGGACAGGATTTCACGGTTTGAGGCAATTGCGCACAGTTTTTTCGGCTGGAAACGCGTTTTTAGGGCAGGCTGAACTGGATATCATGGTTAGAGACAACTGTGCATAGTTTCTTCGGCTAGAATTGCGTTTTTAGGGCTGGTTGGACAGGATTTCACGGTTTGAGGCAATTGCGCACAGTTTTTTCGGCTGGAAACGCGTTTTTAGGGCAGGCTGAACTGGATATCATGGTTAGAGACAACTGTGCATAGTTTCTTCGGCTAGAATTGCGTTTTTAGGGCTGGTTGGACAGGATTTCACGGTTTGAGGCAATTGCGCACAGTTTTTTCGGCTGGAAACGCGTTTTTAGGGCAGGCTGAACTGGATATCATGGTTAGAGACAACTGTGCATAGTTTCTTCGGCTAGAATTGCGTTTTTAGGGCTGGTTGGACAGGATTTCACGGTTTGAGGCAATTGCGCACAGTTTTTTCGGCTGGAAACGCGTTTTTAGGGCAGGCTGAACTGGATATCATGGTTAGAGACAATTGTGCATAGTTTCTTCGGCTAGAATTGCGTTTTTAGGGCTGGTTGGACAGGATTTCACGGTTTGAGGCAATTGCGCACAGTTTTTTCGGCTGGAAACGCGTTTTTAGGGCAGGCTGAACTGGATATCATGGTTAGAGACAACTGTGCATAGTTTCTTCGGCTAGAATTGCGTTTTTAGGGCTGGTTGGACAGGATTTCACGGTTTGAGGCAATTGCGCACAGTTTTTTCGGCTGGAAACGCGTTTTTAGGGCAGGCTGAACTGGATATCATGGTTAGAGACAACTGTGCATAGTTTCTTCGGCTAGAATTGCGTTTTTAGGGCTGGTTGGACAGGATTTCACGGTTTGAGGCAATTGCGCACAGTTTTTTCGGCTGGAAACGCGTTTTTAGGGCAGGCTGAACTGGATATCATGGTTAGAGACAACTGTGCATAGTTTCTTCGGCTAGAATTGCGTTTTTAGGGCTGGTTGGACAGGATTTCACGGTTTGAGGCAATTGCGCACAGTTCTCTCGGCTGGAAACACATTTTTAGGGCAGGCTGAACTGGATATCATGGTTAAAGACAATTGTGCATTTTTTGTTCGGCTAGAATTGCGTTTTTACGGCTGGTTGGACAGGATTTCACAGTTTGAGGCACTTCCGCACAGTTCTCTCGGCTCGGATATCATGGTTAGAGACAATTGTGCGTAGTTTCTTCGGCTAGAATTGCGTTTTTAGGGCTGGTTGGACAGGATTTCACGGTTTGAGGCACTTGGGTACAGTTCTCTTGGCTGGAAACGCATTTTTAGGGCAGGCTGAATTGGATATCATGGTTAGACACAATTGTGCATAGTTTCTTCGGCTAGAATTGCGTTTTTAGGGCTGGTTGGACAGGATTTCACGGTTTGAGGCACTTGCGCACCGTTCTTTCGGCTCGGAATTCATGTTTAGAGACAATTGTGCATAGTTTCTTCGGCTAGAATTGCGTTTTTAGCGCTGGCTGGACAGGATTTCACGATTTGAGGCACTTGGGCACAGTTATCTTGGCTGGAAACGCGTTTTTAGGGCAGGCTGAACTGGATATCATGGTTAGAGACCATTGTGGATAGTCTGTCCGGCTAGAATTGCGTTTTTACGGCTGGTTGGACAGGATTTCACTGTTTGAGGCACTTGCGCACAGTTCTCTCGGCTGGAAACGCGTTTTTAGGGCAGGCTGAACTGAATATCATGGTTATAGAGACAATTGTGCATAGATTCTTCGGCTAGAATTGCGTTTTTAGGGCTGGTTGGACAGGATTTCACGGTTTGAGGCACTTGTGCAGTTTCTTCGGCTAGAATTGCGTTTTAGGGCAGGTTGGACAGGATTTCACGGTTTGAGGCACTTGCGCACAGTTCTCTCGGCTGGAAACGCGTTTTTAGGGCAGGCTGAACTAGATATCATGGTTAGAGACAATTGTGCATAGTTTTTTCGGCTAGAATTGCGTTTTTAGAGCTGGTTGGACAGGATTTCACGGTTTGAGGCACTTGAGCACAGTTCTCTCGGCTGGAAACGCATTTTTAGGGCAGGCTGAACTGGATATCATGGTTAGAGACCATTGTGGATAGTCTGTCCGGCTAGAATTGCGTTTTTACGGCTGGTTGGACAGGATTTCACTGTTTGAGGCACTTGCGCACAGTTCTCTCGGCTGGAAACGCGTTTTTAGGGCAGGCTGAACTGAATATCATGGTTATAGAGACAATTGTGCATAGATTCTTCGGCTAGAATTGCGTTTTTAGGGCTGGTTGGACAGGATTTCACGGTTTGAGGCACTTGTGCAGTTTCTTCGGCTAGAATTGCGTTTTAGGGCAGGTTGGACAGAATTTCACGGTTTGAGGCACTTGCGCACAGTTCTCTCGGCTGGAAACGCGTTTTTAGGGCAGGCTGAACTAGATATCATGGTTAGAGACAATTGTGCATAGTTTTTTCGGCTAGAATTGCGTTTTTAGAGCTGGTTGGACAGGATTTCACGGTTTGAGGCACTTGAGCACAGTTCTCTCGGCTGGAAACGCATTTTTAGGGCAGGCTGAACTGGATATCATGGTTAGAGACAATTGTGCATAGTTTCTTCGGCTAGAATTGCGTTTTTAGGGCTGGTTGGACAGGATTTCACGGTTTGAGGCACTTGCGCACAGTTCTCTCGGCTCGGATATCATGGTTAGAGACAATTGTGCGTAGTTTCTTCGGCTAGAATTGCGTTTTTAGGGCTGGTTGGACAGGATTTCACGGTTTGAGGCAATTGCGCACAGTTTTTTCGGCTGGAAACGCGTTTTTAGGGCAGGCTGAACTGGATATCATGGTTAGAGACAACTGTGCATAGTTTCTTCGGCTAGAATTGCGTTTTTAGGGCTGGTTGGACAGGATTTCACGGTTTGAGGCAATTGCGCACAGTTTTTTCGGCTGGAAACGCGTTTTTAGGGCAGGCTGAACTGGATATCATGGTTAGAGACAACTGTGCATAGTTTCTTCGGCTAGAATTGCGTTTTTAGGGCTGGTTGGACAGGATTTCACGGTTTGAGGCAATTGCGCACAGTTTTTTCGGCTGGAAACGCGTTTTTAGGGCAGGCTGAACTGGATATCATGGTTAGAGACAACTGTGCATAGTTTCTTCGGCTAGAATTGCGTTTTTAGGGCTGGTTGGACAGGATTTCACGGTTTGAGGCAATTGCGCACAGTTTTTTCGGCTGGAAACGCGTTTTTAGGGCAGGCTGAACTGGATATCATGGTTAGAGACAACTGTGCATAGTTTCTTCGGCTAGAATTGCGTTTTTAGGGCTGGTTGGACAGGATTTCACGGTTTGAGGCAATTGCGCACAGTTTTTTCGGCTGGAAACGCGTTTTTAGGGCAGGCTGAACTGGATATCATGGTTAGAGACAACTGTGCATAGTTTCTTCGGCTAGAATTGCGTTTTTAGGGCTGGTTGGACAGGATTTCACGGTTTGAGGCAATTGCGCACAGTTCTCTCGGCTGGAAACACATTTTTAGGGCAGGCTGAACTGGATATCATGGTTAAAGACAATTGTGCATTTTTTGTTCGGCTAGAATTGCGTTTTTACGGCTGGTTGGACAGGATTTCACAGTTTGAGGCACTTCCGCACAGTTCTCTCGGCTCGGATATCATGGTTAGAGACAATTGTGCATAGTTTCTTCGGCTAGAATTGCGTGTTTAGGGCTGGTTGGACAGGATTTCACGGTTTGAGGCAATTGCGCACAGTTCTCTCGGCTGGAAACACATTTTTAGGGCAGGCTGAACTGGATATCATGGTTAAAGACAATTGTGCATTTTTTGTTCGGCTAGAATTGCGTTTTTACGGCTGGTTGGACAGGATTTCACAGTTTGAGGCACTTCCGCACAGTTCTCTCGGCTCGGATATCATGGTTAGAGACAATTGTGCGTAGTTTCTTCGGCTAGAATTGCGTTTTTAGGGCTGGTTGGACAGGATTTCACGGTTTGAGGCAATTGCGCACAGTTCTCTCGGCTGGAAACACATTTTTAGGGCAGGCTGAACTGGATATCATGGTTAAAGACAATTGTGCATTTTTTGTTCGGCTAGAATTGCGTTTTTACGGCTGGTTGGACAGGATTTCACAGTTTGAGGCACTTCCGCACAGTTCTCTCGGCTCGGATATCATGGTTAGAGACAATTGTGCGTAGTTTCTTCGGCTAGAATTGCGTTTTTAGGGCTGGTTGGACAGGATTTCACGGTTTGAGGCAATTGCGCACAGTTCTCTCGGCTGGAAACACATTTTTAGGGCAGGCTGAACTGGATATCATGGTTAAAGACAATTGTGCATTTTTTGTTCGGCTAGAATTGCGTTTTTACGGCTGGTTGGACAGGATTTCACAGTTTGAGGCACTTCCGCACAGTTCTCTCGGCTCGGATATCATGGTTAGAGACAATTGTGCATAGTTTCTTCGGCTAGAATTGCGTGTTTAGGGCTGGTTGGACAGGATTTCACGGTTTGAGGCAATTGCGCACAATTCTCTCGGCTGGAAACACATTTTTAGGGCAGGCTGAACTGGATATCATGGTTAAAGACAATTGTGCATTTTTTGTTCGGCTAGAATTGCGTTTTTACGGCTGGTTGGACAGGATTTCACAGTTTGAGGCACTTCCGCACAGTTCTCTCGGCTCGGATATCATGGTTAGAGACAATTGTGCGTAGTTTCTTCGGCTAGAATTGCGTTTTTAGGGCTGGTTGGACAGGATTTCACGGTTTGAGGCAATTGCGCACAGTTCTCTCGGCTGGAAACACATTTTTAGGGCAGGCTGAACTGGATATCATGGTTAAAGACAATTGTGCATTTTTTGTTCGGCTAGAATTGCGTTTTTACGGCTGGTTGGACAGGATTTCACAGTTTGAGGCACTTCCGCACAGTTCTCTCGGCTCGGATATCATGGTTAGAGACAATTGTGCGTAGTTTCTTCGGCTAGAATTGCGTTTTTAGGGCTGGTTGGACAGGATTTCACGGTTTGAGGCAATTGCGCACAGTTTTTTCGGCTGGAAACGCGTTTTTAGGGCAGGCTGAACTGGATATCATGGTTAGAGACAACTGTGCATAGTTTCTTCGGCTAGAATTGCGTTTTTAGGGCTGGTTGGACAGAATTTCACGGTTTGAGGCAATTGCGCACAGTTCTCTCGGCTGGAAACACATTTTTAGGGCAGGCTGAACTGGATATCATGGTTAAAGACAATTGTGCATTTTTTGTTCGGCTAGAATTGCGTTTTTACGGCTGGTTGGACAGGATTTCACAGTTTGAGGCACTTCCGCACAGTTCTCTCGGCTCGGATATCATGGTTAGAGACAATTGTGCGTAGTTTCTTCGGCTAGAATTGCGTTTTTAGCGCTGGCTGGACAGGATTTCACGATTTGAGGCACTTGGGCACAGTTATCTTGGCTGGAAACGCGTTTTTAGGGCAGGCTGAACTGGATATCATGGTTAGAGACCATTGTGGATAGTCTGTCCGGCTAGAATTGCGTTTTTACGGCTGGTTGGACAGGATTTCACTGTTTGAGGCACTTGCGCACAGTTCTCTCGGCTGGAAACGCGTTTTTAGGGCAGGCTGAACTGAATATCATGGTTATAGAGACAATTGTGCATAGATTCTTCGGCTAGAATTGCGTTTTTAGGGCTGGTTGGACAGGATTTCACGGTTTGAGGCACTTGTGCAGTTTCTTCGGCTAGAATTGCGTTTTAGGGCAGGTTGGACAGGATTTCACGGTTTGAGGCACTTGCGCACAGTTCTCTCGGCTGGAAACGCGTTTTTAGGGCAGGCTGAACTAGATATCATGGTTAGAGACAATTGTGCATAGTTTTTTCGGCTAGAATTGCGTTTTTAGAGCTGGTTGGACAGGATTTCACGGTTTGAGGCACTTGAGCACAGTTCTCTCGGCTGGAAACGCATTTTTAGGGCAGGCTGAACTGGATATCATGGTTAGAGACAATTGTGCATAGTTTTTTCGGCTAGAATTGCGTTTTTAGAGCTGGTTGGACAGGATTTCACGGTTTGAGGCACTTGAGCACAGTTCTCTCGGCTGGAAACGCATTTTTAGGGCAGGCTGAACTGGATATCATGGTTAGAGACAATTGTGCATAGTTTCTTCGGCTAGAATTGCGTTTTTAGGGCTGGTTGGACAGGATTTCACGGTTTGAGGCACTTGCGCACAGTTCTCTCGGCTCGGATATCATGGTTAGAGACAATTGTGCGTAGTTTCTTCGGCTAGAATTGCGTTTTTAGGGCTGGTTGGACAGGATTTCACGGTTTGAGGCAATTGCGCACAGTTTTTTCGGCTGGAAACGCGTTTTTAGGGCAGGCTGAACTGGATATCATGGTTAGAGACAACTGTGCATAGTTTCTTCGGCTAGAATTGCGTTTTTAGGGCTGGTTGGACAGGATTTCACGGTTTGAGGCAATTGCGCACAGTTTTTTCGGCTGGAAACGCGTTTTTAGGGCAGGCTGAACTGGATATCATGGTTAGAGACAACTGTGCATAGTTTCTTCGGCTAGAATTGCGTTTTTAGGGCTGGTTGGACAGGATTTCACGGTTTGAGGCAATTGCGCACAGTTTTTTCGGCTGGAAACGCGTTTTTAGGGCAGGCTGAACTGGATATCATGGTTAGAGACAACTGTGCATAGTTTCTTCGGCTAGAATTGCGTTTTTAGGGCTGGTTGGACAGGATTTCACGGTTTGAGGAAATTGCGCACAGTTTTTTCGGCTGGAAACGCGTTTTTAGGGCAGGCTGAACTGGATATCATGGTTAGAGACAACTGTGCATAGTTTCTTCGGCTAGAATTGCGTTTTTAGGGCTGGTTGGACAGGATTTCACGGTTTGAGGCAATTGCGCACAGTTCTCTCGGCTGGAAACACATTTTTAGGGCAGGCTGAACTGGATATCATGGTTAAAGACAATTGTGCATTTTTTGTTCGGCTAGAATTGCGTTTTTACGGCTGGTTGGACAGGATTTCACAGTTTGAGGCACTTCCGCACAGTTCTCTCGGCTCGGATATCATGGTTAGAGACAATTGTGCATAGTTTCTTCGGCTAGAATTGCGTGTTTAGGGCTGGTTGGACAGGATTTCACGGTTTGAGGCAATTGCGCACAGTTCTCTCGGCTGGAAACACATTTTTAGGGCAGGCTGAACTGGATATCATGGTTAAAGACAATTGTGCATTTTTTGTTCGGCTAGAATTGCGTTTTTACGGCTGGTTGGACAGGATTTCACAGTTTGAGGCACTTCCGCACAGTTCTCTCGGCTCGGATATCATGGTTAGAGACAATTGTGCGTAGTTTCTTCGGCTAGAATTGCGTTTTTAGGGCTGGTTGGACAGGATTTCACGGTTTGAGGCAATTGCGCACAGTTCTCTCGGCTGGAAACACATTTTTAGGGCAGGCTGAACTGGATATCATGGTTAAAGACAATTGTGCATTTTTTGTTCGGCTAGAATTGCGTTTTTACGGCTGGTTGGACAGGATTTCACAGTTTGAGGCACTTCCGCACAGTTCTCTCGGCTCGGATATCATGGTTAGAGACAATTGTGCGTAGTTTCTTCGGCTAGAATTGCGTTTTTAGGGCTGGTTGGACAGGATTTCACGGTTTGAGGCAATTGCGCACAGTTCTCTCGGCTGGAAACACATTTTTAGGGCAGGCTGAACTGGATATCATGGTTAAAGACAATTGTGCATTTTTTGTTCGGCTAGAATTGCGTTTTTACGGCTGGTTGGACAGGATTTCACAGTTTGAGGCACTTCCGCACAGTTCTCTCGGCTCGGATATCATGGTTAGAGACAATTGTGCATAGTTTCTTCCTCTAGAATTGCGTGTTTAGGGCTGGTTGGACAGGATTTCACGGTTTGAGGCAATTGCGCACAGTTCTCTCGGCTGGAAACACATTTTTAGGGCAGGCTGAACTGGATATCATGGTTAAAGACAATTGTGCATTTTTTGTTCGGCTAGAATTGCGTTTTTACGGCTGGTTGGACAGGATTTCACAGTTTGAGGCACTTCCGCACAGTTCTCTCGGCTCGGATATCATGGTTAGAGACAATTGTGCGTAGTTTCTTCGGCTAGAATTGCGTTTTTAGGGCTGGTTGGACAGGATTTCACGGTTTGAGGCACTTGGGTACAGTTCTCTTGGCTGGAAACGCATTTTTAGGGCAGGCTGAATTGGATATCATGGTTAGACACAATTGTGCATAGTTTCTTCGGCTAGAATTGCGTTTTTAGGGCTGGTTGGACAGGATTTCACGGTTTGAGGCAATTGCGCACAGTTTTTTCGGCTGGAAACGCGTTTTTAGGGCAGGCTGAACTGGATATCATGGTTAGAGACAACTGTGCATAGTTTCTTCGGCTAGAATTGCGTTTTTAGGGCTGGTTGGACAGGATTTCACGGTTTGAGGCAATTGCGCACAGTTTTTTCGGCTGGAAACGCGTTTTTAGGGCAGGCTGAACTGGATATCATGGTTAGAGACAACTGTGCATAGTTTCTTCGGCTAGAATTGCGTTTTTAGGGCTGGTTGGACAGGATTTCACGGTTTGAGGCAATTGCGCACAGTTTTTTCGGCTGGAAACGCGTTTTTAGGGCAGGCTGAACTGGATATCATGGTTAGAGACAACTGTGCATAGTTTCTTCGGCTAGAATTGCGTTTTTAGGGCTGGTTGGACAGGATTTCACGGTTTGAGGCAATTGCGCACAGTTTTTTCGGCTGGAAACGCGTTTTTAGGGCAGGCTGAACTGGATATCATGGTTAGAGACAATTGTGCATAGTTTCTTCGGCTAGAATTGCGTTTTTAGGGCTGGTTGGACAGGATTTCACGGTTTGAGGCAATTGCGCACAGTTTTTTCGGCTGGAAACGCGTTTTTAGGGCAGGCTGAACTGGATATCATGGTTAGAGACAACTGTGCATAGTTTCTTCGGCTAGAATTGCGTTTTTAGGGCTGGTTGGACAGGATTTCACGGTTTGAGGCAATTGCGCACAGTTTTTTCGGCTGGAAACGCGTTTTTAGGGCAGGCTGAACTGGATATCATGGTTAGAGACAATTGTGCATAGTTTCTTCGGCTAGAATTGCGTTTTTAGGGCTGGTTGGACAGGATTTCACGGTTTGAGGCAATTGCGCACAGTTTTTTCGGCTGGAAACGCGTTTTTAGGGCAGGCTGAACTGGATATCATGGTTAGAGACAACTGTGCATAGTTTCTTCGGCTAGAATTGCGTTTTTAGGGCTGGTTGGACAGAATTTCACGGTTTGAGGCAATTGCGCACAGTTCTCTCGGCTGGAAACACATTTTTAGGGCAGGCTGAACTGGATATCATGGTTAAAGACAATTGTGCATTTTTTGTTCGGCTAGAATTGCGTTTTTACGGCTGGTTGGACAGGATTTCACAGTTTGAGGCACTTCCGCACAGTTCTCTCGGCTCGGATATCATGGTTAGAGACAATTGTGCGTAGTTTCTTCGGCTAGAATTGCGTTTTTAGGGCTGGTTGGACAGGATTTCACGGTTTGAGGCACTTGGGTACAGTTCTCTTGGCTGGAAACGCATTTTTAGGGCAGGCTGAATTGGATATCATGGTTAGACACAATTGTGCATAGTTTCTTCGGCTAGAATTGCGTTTTTAGGGCTGGTTGGACAGGATTTCACGGTTTGAGGCAATTGCGCACAGTTTTTTCGGCTGGAAACGCGTTTTTAGGGCAGGCTGAACTGGATATCATGGTTAGAGACAACTGTGCATAGTTTCTTCGGCTAGAATTGCGTTTTTAGGGCTGGTTGGACAGGATTTCACGGTTTGAGGCAATTGCGCACAGTTTTTTCGGCTGGAAACGCGTTTTTAGGGCAGGCTGAACTGGATATCATGGTTAGAGACAACTGTGCATAGTTTCTTCGGCTAGAATTGCGTTTTTAGGGCTGGTTGGACAGGATTTCACGGTTTGAGGCAATTGCGCACAGTTTTTTCGGCTGGAAACGCGTTTTTAGGGCAGGCTGAACTGGATATCATGGTTAGAGACAACTGTGCATAGTTTCTTCGGCTAGAATTGCGTTTTTAGGGCTGGTTGGACAGGATTTCACGGTTTGAGGCAATTGCGCACAGTTTTTTCGGCTGGAAACGCGTTTTTAGGGCAGGCTGAACTGGATATCATGGTTAGAGACAATTGTGCATAGTTTCTTCGGCTAGAATTGCGTTTTTAGGGCTGGTTGGACAGGATTTCACGGTTTGAGGCAATTGCGCACAGTTTTTTCGGCTGGAAACGCGTTTTTAGGGCAGGCTGAACTGGATATCATGGTTAGAGACAACTGTGCATAGTTTCTTCGGCTAGAATTGCGTTTTTAGGGCTGGTTGGACAGGATTTCACGGTTTGAGGCAATTGCGCACAGTTTTTTCGGCTGGAAACGCGTTTTTAGGGCAGGCTGAACTGGATATCATGGTTAGAGACAATTGTGCATAGTTTCTTCGGCTAGAATTGCGTTTTTAGGGCTGGTTGGACAGGATTTCACGGTTTGAGGCAATTGCGCACAGTTTTTTCGGCTGGAAACGCGTTTTTAGGGCAGGCTGAACTGGATATCATGGTTAGAGACAACTGTGCATAGTTTCTTCGGCTAGAATTGCGTTTTTAGGGCTGGTTGGACAGAATTTCACGGTTTGAGGCAATTGCGCACAGTTCTCTCGGCTGGAAACACATTTTTAGGGCAGGCTGAACTGGATATCATGGTTAAAGACAATTGTGCATTTTTTGTTCGGCTAGAATTGCGTTTTTACGGCTGGTTGGACAGGATTTCACAGTTTGAGGCACTTCCGCACAGTTCTCTCGGCTCGGATATCATGGTTAGAGACAATTGTGCATAGTTTCTTCGGCTAGAATTGCGTTTTTAGGGCTGGTTGGACAGGATTTCACGGTTTGAGGCAATTGCGCACAGTTTTTTCGGCTGGAAACGCGTTTTAAGGGCAGGCTGAACTGGATATCATGGTTAGAGACAACTGTGCATAGTTTCTTCGGCTAGAATTGCGTTTTTAGGGCTGGTTGGACAGGATTTCACGGTTTGAGGCAATTGCGCACAGTTTTTTCGGCTGGAAACGCGTTTTTAGGGCAGGCTGAACTGGATATCATGGTTAGAGACAACTGTGCATAGTTTCTTCGGCTAGAATTGCGTTTTTAGGGCTGGTTGGACAGGATTTCACGGTTTGAGGCAATTGCGCACAGTTCTCTCGGCTGGAAACACATTTTTAGGGCAGGCTGAACTGGATATCATGGTTAAAGACAATTGTGCATTTTTTGTTCGGCTAGAATTGCGTTTTTACGGCTGGTTGGACAGGATTTCACAGTTTGAGGCACTTCCGCACAGTTCTCTCGGCTCGGATATCATGGTTAGAGACAATTGTGCGTAGTTTCTTCGGCTAGAATTGCGTTTTTAGGGCTGGTTGGACAGGATTTCACGGTTTGAGGCACTTGGGTACAGTTCTCTTGGCTGGAAACGCATTTTTAGGGCAGGCTGAATTGGATATCATGGTTAGACACAATTGTGCATAGTTTCTTCGGCTAGAATTGCGTTTTTAGGGCTGGTTGGACAGGATTTCACGGTTTGAGGCACTTGCGCACCGTTCTTTCGGCTCGGAATTCATGTTTAGAGACAATTGTGCATAGTTTCTTCGGCTAGAATTGCGTTTTTAGCGCTGGCTGGACAGGATTTCACGATTTGAGGCACTTGGGCACAGTTATCTTGGCTGGAAACGCGTTTTTAGGGCAGGCTGAACTGGATATCATGGTTAGAGACCATTGTGGATAGTCTGTCCGGCTAGAATTGCGTTTTTACGGCTGGTTGGACAGGATTTCACTGTTTGAGGCACTTGCGCACAGTTCTCTCGGCTGGAAACGCGTTTTTAGGGCAGGCTGAACTGAATATCATGGTTATAGAGACAATTGTGCATAGATTCTTCGGCTAGAATTGCGTTTTTAGGGCTGGTTGGACAGGATTTCACGGTTTGAGGCACTTGTGCAGTTTCTTCGGCTAGAATTGCGTTTTAGGGCAGGTTGGACAGGATTTCACGGTTTGAGGCACTTGCGCACAGTTCTCTCGGCTGGAAACGCGTTTTTTAGGGCAGGCTGAACTAGATATCATGGTTAGAGACAATTGTGCATAGTTTTTTTCGGCTAGAATTGCGTTTTTAGAGCTGGTTGGACAGGATTTCACGGTTTGAGGCACTTGAGCACAGTTCTCTCGGCTGGAAACGCATTTTTAGGGCCAGGCTGAACTGGATATCATGGTTAGAGACCATTGTGGATAGTCTGTCCGGCTAGAATTGCGTTTTTTACGGCTGGTTGGACAGGATTTCACTGTTTGAGGCACTTGCGCACAGTTCTCTCGGCTGGGAAACGCGTTTTTAGGGCAGGCTGAACTGAATATCATGGTTATAGAGACAATTGTGCATAGATTCTTCGGCTAGAATTGCGTTTTTAGGGCTGGTTGGACAGGATTTCACGGTTTGAGGCACTTGTGCAGTTTCTTCGGCTAGAATTGCGTTTTAGGGGCAGGTTGGACAGAATTTCACGGTTTGAGGCACTTGCGCACAGTTCTCTCGGCTGGAAACGCGTTTTTAGGGCAGGCTGAACTAGATATCATGGTTAGAGACAATTGTGCATAGTTTTTTCGGCTAGAATTGCGTTTTTAGAGCTGGTTGGACAGGATTTCACGGTTTGAGGCACTTGAGCACAGTTCTCTCGGCTGGAAACGCATTTTTAGGGCAGGCTGAACTGGATATCATGGTTAGAGACAATTGTGCATAGTTTCTTCGGCTAGAATTGCGTTTTTAGGGCTGGTTGGACAGGATTTCACGGTTTGAGGCACTTGCGCACAGTTCTCTCGGCTCGGATATCATGGTTAGAGACAATTGTGCGTAGTTTCTTCGGCTAGAATTGCGTTTTTAGGGCTGGTTGGACAGGATTTCACGGTTTGAGGCACTTTGGCACAGGTTCTCTTGGCTGGAAACGCGTTTTTAGGGCAGGCTGAACTGGATATCATGGTTAGAGACCATTGTGGATAGTCTGTTCGGCTAGAATTGCGTTTTTTACGGCTGGTTGGACAGGATTTCACTGTTTGAGGCCACTTGCGCACAGTTCTCTTTGCCGTGGTATCTGATGCCACGGTCAAAAGGCGTTTTTGCAGCTGTCGTGGTATCTGGCCAGTTACCGGGGTAACAGATATTCAGATATCATGGTCCGACCGTGGTATCTGGTCGTGGTATCT
>JAKZAO010000053.1:0-53489 GCA_023053555.1 Branchinecta lindahli | reverse complement strand
CAGAAGAGCAGTGTTACTCCAGAGAAACAGTCTTACTCCGAAGAAACATTACTCCAGACGTATTACTCCAGAGGAATAGTTTTACTCCAGAAGAGCAGTTTTACTCCAGAGGAACAGTCTTACTCCAGAGAAACAGTACTCCAAACGTATTACTCCAGAGGAACAGTTTTACTCCAGAAGAGCAGTTTTACTCCAGAGGAACAGTCTTACTCCAGAGAAAAAGTACTCCAAACGTATTACTCCAGAGGAACAGTTTTACTCCAGAAGAGCAGTTTTACTCCAGAGGAACAGTCTTACTCCAGAGAAACAGTACTCCAAACGTGTTACTCCAGAGGAACAGTTTTACTACAGAAAAGCAGTGCTACTCCAGAGAAACAGTCTTACTTCAAAGAAACAGTACTCCAGACGTATTACTGTTTCTTTGAAGTAAGACTGTTTCTCTGGAGTAACACTGCTCTTCTGGAGTAAAACTAATCCTCTGGAGTAGTACGTCTGGAGTAACGTTTCTTTGGAGTAAGACTGTTTCTCTGGAGTAACACTGCTCTTCTAGAGTAAAACTGTTCCTCTGGAGTAAAACTGTTCCTCTGGAGTAAAACTGTTCCTCTGGAGTAACACGTTTGGAGTACTATTTCTCTGGAGTAAGACTGTTCCTCTGGAGTAGAACTGCTCTTCTGGAGTAAAACTAATCCTCTGGAGTAGTACGTCTGGAGTAATGTTTCTTTGGAGTAAGACTGTTTCTCTGGAGTAACACTGCTCTTCTAGAGTAAAACTGTTCCTCTGGAGTAAAACTGTTCCTCTGGAGTAATACGTTTGGAGTACTGTTTCTTTGGAGTAAGACTGTTTCTCTAGAGTAACACTGCTGTTCTGGAGTAAAACTGTTCCTCTGGTGTAATACGTTTGGAGTATTGTTTCTCTGGAGTAAGACTGTTCCTCTGGAGTAATATGTTTGGAGTACTGTTTCTCTGGAGTAAGACTGTTACTCTGGAGTAATACGTTTGGAGTACTGTTTCTCTGGAGTAAGACTGTTCCTCTGGAGTAAAACTGCTCTTCTGGAGTAAAACTCTTCCTCTGGAGTAATACGTTTGGAGTACTTTTTCTCTGGAGTAAGACTGTTCCTCTGGAGTAAAACTGCTCTTCTGGAGTAAAACTGCTCCTTTGGAGTAATACGTTTGGAGTACTGTTTCTCTGGAGTAAGACTGTTCCTCTGGAGTAAAACTGCTCTTCTGGAGTAAAACTATTCCTCTGGAGTAAAAAGTCTGGAGTACTGTTTCTTTGGAGTAAGACTGTTTCTCTGGAGTAACACTGCTCTTCTAGAGTAAAACTGTTCCTCTGGAGTAAAACTGTTCCTCTGGAGTAATACGTTTGGAGTACTGTTCCTCTGGAGTAAAACTGCTCTTCTTGAGTAAAAATTGTTCCTCTGGAGTAATACGTCTGGAGTACTGTTTCTTTGGAGTAAGACTGTCTCTCTGAGGTAACACTGCTCTTCTGGAGTAAAACTGTTCCTCTGGAGTAATACGTTTGGTGTATTGTTTCTCTGGAGTAAGACTGTTCCTCTGGAGTAATATGTTTGGAGTACTGTTTCTCTGGAGTAAGACTGTTCCTCTGGAGTAAAACTGCTCTTCTGGAGTAAAACTGTTCCTCTGGAGTAATGCGTTTGGAGTACTGTTTCTCTGGATTAAGACTGTTCCTCTGGAGTAAAACTGCTCTTCTGGAGTAAAACTGTTCCTCTGGAGTAATACGTTTGGAGTACTGTTTCTCTGGAGTAAGACTGTTCCTCTGGAGTAAAACTGCTCCTCTGGAGTAAAACTATTCCTCTGGAGTAAAACGTCTGGAGCACTGTTTCTTTGGAGTAAGACTGTTTCTCTGACGTAACACTGCTCTTCTGGAGTAAAACTGTTCCTCTGGAGTAATACGTTTGGAGTACTGTTTCTCTGGAGTAAAACTGCTCTTCTGGAGTAAAACTGCTCTTCTGGAGTAAAACTGTTCCTCTGGAGTAATACGTTTGGAGTACTGTTTCTCTGGAGTAAGACTGTTCCTCTGGAGTAAGACTGTTCCTCTGGAGTAAAACTGCTGTTCTGGAGTAAAACTGTTCCTCTGGAGTAATACGTCTGGAGTACTTTTTCTCTGGAGTAATACGTTTGGAGTATTGTTTGTTTGGAGTAAGACTGTTCCTCTGGAGTAAAACTGCTCTTCTGGAGTAAAACTGTTCCTCTGGAGTAATACGTTTGGAGTACTGTTTCTCTGGAGTAAAGACTGTTCCTCTGGAGTAAGACTGTTCCTCTGGAGTAAAACTGCTGTTCTGGAGTAAAACTATTCTTCTGGAGTAATACGTCTGGAATACTGTTTCTTTGGAGTAAAACTGTTCCTCTGGAGTAATACGTCTGGAGTACTGTTTCTTTGGAGTAAGACTGTTTCTCTGGAGTAACACTGCTCTTCTAGAGTAAAACTGTTCCTCTGGAGTAAAACTGTTCCTCTGGAGTAATACGTTTGGAGTACTGTTTCTCTGGAGTAAGACTGTTCCTCTGGAGTAAAACTGCTCCTCTGGAGTAAAACTATTCCTCTGGAGTAAAACGTCTGGAGTACTGTTTCTTTGGAGTAAGACTGTTTCTCTGGAGCAACACTGCTTTTCTGGAGTAAAACTGTTCCTCTGGAGTAATACGTTTGGAGTATTGTTTCTCTGGAGTAAGACTGTTCCTCTGGAGTAAAACTGTTCCTCTGGAGTAATACGTTTGGAGTACTGTTTCTTTGGAGTAAGACTGTTTCTCTAGAGTAACACTGCTCTTCTGGAGTAAAACTGTTCCTCTGGAGTAATACGTTTGGAGTATTGTTTCTCTGGAGTAAGACTGTTCCTCTGGAGTAATATGTTTGGAGTACTGTTTCTCTGGAGTAAGACTGTTCCTCTGGAGTAAAACTGCTCTTCTGGAGTAAAACTGTTCCTCTGGAGTAATGCGTTTGGAGTACTGTTTCTCTTGAGTAAGACTGTTCCTCTGGAGTAAAACTGCTCTTCTGGAGTAAAACTGTTCCTCTGGAGTAATACGTTTGGAGTACTGTTTCTCTCGAGTAAGACTGTTCCTCTGGAGTAAAACTGCTCCTCTGGAGTAAAACTATTCCTCTGGAGTAAAACGTCTGGAGTACTGTTTCTTTGGAGTAAGACTGTTCCTCTGGAGTAAAACTGCTCCTCTGGAGTAAAACTATTCCTCTGGAGTAAAACGTCTGGAGTACTGTTTCTTTGGAGTAAGACTGTTTCTCTGACGTAACACTGCTCTTCTGGAGTAAAACTGTTCCTCTGGAGTAATACGTTTGGAGTACTGTTTCTCTGGAGTAAAACTGCTCCTCTGGAGTAAAACTGCTCTTCTGGAGTAAAACTGTTCCTCTGGAGTAATACGTTTGGAGTACTGTTTCTCTGGAGTAAGACTGTTCCTCTGGAGTAAAACTGCTGTTCTGGAGTAAAACTGTTCCTCTGGAGTAATACGTCTGGAGTACTGTTTCTCTGGAGTAATACGTTTGGAGTATTGTTTGTTTGGAGTAAGACTGTTCCTCTGGAGTAAAACTGCTCTTCTGGAGTAGAACTGTTCCTCTGGAGTAATACGTCTGGAGTACTGTTTCTCTGGAGTAAGACTGTTCCTCTGGAGTAAGACTGTTCCTCTGGAGTAAAACTGCTGTTCTGGAGTAAAACTGTTCCTCTGGAGTAATACGTCTGGAGTACTGTTTCTCTGGAGTAATACGTTTGGAGTATTGTTTGTTTGGAGTAAGACTGTTCCTCTGGAGTAAAACTGCTCTTCTGGAGTAAAACTGTTCCTCTGGAGTAATACGTTTGGAGTACTGTTTCTCTGGAGTAAAGACTGTTCCTCTGGAGTAAGACTGTTCCTCTGGAGTAAAACTGCTGTTCTGGAGTAAAACTATTCTTCTGGAGTAATACGTCTGGAATACTGTTTCTTTGGAGTAAGACTGTTTCTCTGGAGTAACACTGCTTTTCTGGAGTAAAACTGTTCCTCTGGAGTAATACGTTGGGAGTATTGTTTCTCTGGAGTAAGACTGTTCCTCTGGAGTAAAACTGTTCCTCTGGAGTAATACGTTTGGAGTACTGTTTCTCTGGAGTAAGACTGTTCCTCTGGAGTAAAACTGCTCTTCTGGAGTAAAACTGTTCCTCTGGAGTAATACGTTTTGAGTATTGTTTCTTTGGAGTAAGACTGTTCCTCTGGAGTAAAACTGTTCCTCTGGAGTAATACGTCTGGAGTACTGTTTCTTTGGAGTAAGACTGTTTCTCTGGAGTAACACTGCTCTTCTAGAGTAAAACTGTTCCTCTGAAGTAAAACTGTTCCTCTGGAGTAATACGTTTGGAGTACTGTTTCTTTGGAGTAAGACTGTTTCTCTAGAGTAACACTGCTCTTCTGGAGTAAAACTGTTCCTCTGGAGTAATACGTTTGGAGTATTGTTTCTCTGGAGTAAGACTGTTCCTCTGGAGTAATATGTTTGGAGTACTGTTTCTCTGGAGTAAGACTGTTCCTCTGGAGTAAAACTGCTCTTCTGGAGTAAAACTGTTCCTCTGGAGTAATGCGTTTGGAGTACTGTTTCTCTGGAGTAAGACTGTTCCTCTGGAGTAAAACTGCTCTTCTGGAGTAAAACTGTTCCTCTGGAGTAATACGTTTGGAGTACTGTTTCTCTGGAGTAAGACTGTTCCTCTGGAGTAAAACTGCTCCTCTGGAGTAAAACTATTCCTCTGGAGTAAAACGTCTGGAGTACTGTTTCTTTGGAGTAAGACTGTTCCTCTGGAGTAAAACTGCTCCTCTGGAGTAAAACTATTCCTCTGGAGTAAAACGTCTGGAGTACTGTTTCTTTGGAGTAAGACTGTTTCTCTGGAGTAACACTGCTCTTCTGGAGTAAAACTGTTCCTCTGGAGTAATACGTTTGGAGTACTGTTTCTCTGGAGTAAAACTGCTCTTCTGGAGTAAAACTGCTCTTCTGAGTAAAACTGTTCCTCTGGAGTAATACGTTTGGAGTACTGTTTCTCTGGAGTAAGACTGTTCCTCTGGAGTAAGACTGTTCCTCTGGAGTAAAACTGCTGTTCTGGAGTAAAACTGTTCCTCTGGAGTAATACGTCTGGACCCTAACAAAAATCAAACGTACGTTATTCTCCCCTTAAAACGGCCGTAGAACGGTCATAGAATGTAAGACCTTTAACAGGGTGCAATAAATGAAAGGCCGTTTTAAGTCCATAAAACGCACGTTCTTTGAACGGCTGTTCCTGTATGGAGTCGATTTTCGACCGCTTACAACGCCCGTTTTATCTACTTAAAACGGACGTCGAACAGAGCGAAAAGGTTTATTGCCCTGCCATCAACCGGGAACCATTCTGGCTTGTCGACATCTGGCGAAACAGTTTCTAAACGCCTAAAAGTAGCGCAGAAGCTTGATGGCGCTGCCGTCGTTTAAAAAAAAAAAACTTTCCAAATAATGACAGTTTGCAACCCTGCTCGTCATACCAATATCGATCGTGTAAAAACGAAGACGAATCGTGACGGAATCTCCATCTGAAGGCATAACTGGTAGAATATCATTTCAAGTTCTTTGTATTCGTCTTCAAAATGTATGTATCGAACAAAAATAAGAATAAAATTACATTGCGAGAACAAAAAGACTGATACTAAAGAAATAAATTATTTAAGCCAGTCTTTACGAAAACAAAAACTATACGATGGAAACAAAATACCACCACCATACTGTAAGCCAGTAAAATAGTAAATTATTTAAACCAGTTTTTAATTGAAAGAATGTCAATGAAAACAAACGCGACGAAAACTACACAGAATATAGAAATAGACTGAACACAGTGTATTACGCAAAATAAAGATGAATCTAATACAACAGCATCTAGCGGCTTTCGTCATTCTGCTTGAAACGAGCCATTTGGACTACTACGAGGTATCTTCAAGAAGCACCCTAGAAAAAAAAAGAAATGGTGAGCCTTACTCTGCTACGAGACAAATGACGCTCAGCCAAGACATGCTTGTTTTGATCGAGTTTTAAGGATTGGTGAAGATCCAATTCGCAAATTTCCAATTGAGCGCTCCTAGCGGATCAAGTACGATTGGAAACGCTACTCCGAACTGATGCCTTAAACTCTTTGCTAAACTAATAATAATCATAATGATATATTGTAGAAAAATAGGGTTTCTAGTTGTGATTACGTGATTCACGGTACTGATGATTGTTAATCTTCAAGAGAGCGGACTATCAGCTACTTTTCTTTTATTTAGCCTTTAGAAATCATCTAGATTGAACTTCACCAATTCTCAAGTTTTCGATCTTTTGATGATGAGTTTTATGTTTGTCGTGTTAACTCGGAGTAGCGTTTCCAATTGTACTTCAATCCGCCAGCAGCACTGAACTGGCCATATTCCAGTTTAGCGCTTCCAAGCGGACTAGTTTCTGTTAGTCCTCCAATGCCTCACTATCAGCACTTGTGATAGACATAGTAAAACAGATCCACAGGTTGAAGGGTAGAAAATCTGCAACCTGCTTCTCAGGTAATGGAGGTGTTGCACATGTCTCAGTAGTAGAAAGTGAAAGTTACCCATTACCTTATAAATCGGACTTTTTACTATGTCTACCGCAACTGTTGATTATGAGACAACGGGGGATTAACAGAAGCTAGTCCACTTGGAGCGCTGATCTGGAATAAGGCTAATTGGAAACGGGGGAATCGTAACGTCAGAAGCTAGACTCCTAGCGGTTGACAGTGACTCACGCAACCATTCTCTATGAAAGTTGAGACTTCATTTAAGAATTTATTTATTCATTGGAAAATACAAACACTTAGTTCAGACACTCTGGGATTCTGTAATTTGTGGTCTTTATGAAAGAGCTGCTTAAACCAAACTTGCCGCACCTATATGAGGCTAACTGGATGGGGCAATTTAAGTTTACAGTTGTTGTTCTTGATACACGAAGATGTTCAGCAGATGGCTCTCAGTGTATTATTCCGTGCCTATTCGCCAAATTCAGGGTCAGCGCTTCCAAGCGGACTAGTTTCTGAAAGTTTCCCATTTTCTCATTATCCACACTTGTGACAGATATAGTAAAAATAGATCCACAAGTTGATGAGTAGAAAATCTGCAATCTGTTTCCCGAGAAAGGGGAATTTTGCAAGTTCTCTGGAGTAGATAGTTAAAGCTATAATGTTCTGCTCATTACCTTCAATTACGGATCCATATTGTCAACAGTCTGTGATTTGAATATAGATCCGTCGGTGTTCAAATGAAATCCCGAATATTCTCTTAGTTTGGCCTTCTAAAACGAAAGCTGCTGAAAACTCAGTTCTAAAGAAATGAAACACGATGAGAATTTGACTAGCCCCAGAATTGGAAAGTTCTGCAAACTTCAGCCGGCCGGAAAATCAACTGTGTTGGTTCATCGTCAGTGCTCACCTTGAAGCGTCTCGGTAACGGACGAGAATTTCGGGCTCCTCCATTTCTTGGACAGACTGGTCTCGGGTTTCTGTGAGGAGTCCTGTCGAAGGTCGTTGGCTTGGGCCAACGCTAGTTGGTCCCAATTGTTCATTGTTTACCTGGAAGAGAAGCAAACAATGGAAATACAACCTTTTTCTTTTCGACCACCACTGAGCCTAACCAGTCATCAAGAAACAAGACGGAAAGCGTCAGTAAAACACTAGCGGATAGGTCCGCTTTCCAGCAGATTCCTAAACCTCACGCATTAACAGGTTTCTGTCTCTGGACATATTGGTTTGAAACAATCTCGTTAGTCAATAAAAGTTATTCCCCTTGCAACAGATGAACACGGACACAAGAACATATTGCCTATGTTAGCTTCCATAATAAAGCAATGCGCCACAAGCCAAGGCAAAAAAAAACGTTTATGAGATTGTCTTAAAACACCCTTATAATGAATACTAGCGAACATAAACAACCTCGGTTCTCTATTCCATAAAACACGTGAAGTTTTCTCAGCTCTAGGCAGATGAATGCGGGTTCGGAATTTTGTGATTTCGTTTTTACCAATTCACTTTATCATTCTCATCACTTTATTCTAGCTAACACGGGCTGCCACTGTTCGTATATAAGTATAAAGCATATTATGTAATTTTTAAAGCCTTGCCCAACCCCTAGCTGTAGGCCTAAATGACCTATCAATAAACCTGGGCTGTATTTCGAAAATAGAGAATCCTTGCAGTTGCACTGTCAGAAGTTTCATAACAGATAGCGCATAACACTTTCAAGAATAACACCTTTTCAATTAGAAATAAAGTGTATGACCAATTAAGTTTACACTTTTTCGTGCTTTTTCGTTCGTGCCTAGATCTCCAACAACACCTTCAATTGGTAAAAATACTAACGGGAACGAAATAAACATAAACAGATAACGTCCCAAAGTGTTATCTGTTGAAACCGGGCATCCCAAAGTGTTATCTGTTGAAACCGGGCATCCTTCTGTTGTCGTTATGTAACTTCTGACAGTGTAGTATTTTTACAGATTGAAGGTGTTGTTGGAGATCTAGGTACGAAATAGTGTAAACTTAACTGGTCATAACACTTTATTTCTAAATGAAAAGGTGTTATTCTTGAAAGTGTTATGCGCAATCTGTTATGAAACTTCTGACAGTGTGGTTCAAGGAAACTATATCCATCCAATTAAGAGTTAATGACCAAATTGGCGAATTCACAAGTATACCGTCGCAGAGGTTTTGGAAGCTCAATCTAGAAGCATTCTAATCAAGTTGGCTGCTCTTAGGACTGGACAGTTTCCTTATTTTTTTATGAACATAAAATACAAAGAAACGGAAAACGAGGGAAGCAGGCCGCAGAGGGAAAACAACTGAATGTTTGTTATTCTGGACAGCTGAAGAATCTAATAAATATAAAACCTACTCACCGATTCTCTTCCTTTCTGCTCCTTCTTTCGTCTTTGTTTCACATTCGAGAGGATCTCGGACACCTTCTTCTTAAAGTGCACGAAATTTGAAACGGGCATGCACAGTTGTGGCTCGATCCGCATGACAAAACCTGGAAGAACAAAACGTTGAGCTGAAGGACCGTTATCCTTGCTTCCCTTAAAACGAGAATGGGGTAATCATTCCAGGGAGCGCGTATTAGGTGACTTCTACACCAGAAGCAAGAGGAGTTAATTTCCACCTTGGACACTAGGAGGTACCACTCTACACTCTTAGTTATTGCTGTCCGCTCTGCAACCAGGCCGCACTACTATATTTATGTTGACAAGAAATGCAAATTCGGCATCATTGCTGTGAAAGACATTTTTAACTTCTGAAACAATTTGTTTCGCTTCTACTTGCTTTTTGGGAGTCTTAGACCCCTCGTCGGAGAGTAATCGTTTTAGTCGAGAATTGCTCACTAGTGCGCACAAGCTATTTTCGCCACTAGCCAGGTGGAGAAGGAACAGAGTTGAAAGCTCAGCTGGCACTGTAAGGGTATTCATGTTTATCGGATAAGCTTCGCGGAAATTCTGACGGAAATGTCCCGATGCGAGTGTAACTTAATGATGGTAGGAGCAAACGCTGTAAATGTGAGAATTAAAGGCTCGAATAGGATCTGACCTCGTTTCTTCGCAAGTTTCACTTGAATCGGAGTACTTCCAGAAAATTTCGGGTAACCCCCCCCCCTCCCAAACCCTCCAACAGAGTCCTATAGAGTCTGGACCTCAAAATAATATAACTAGGATTATCTTTTTACCGTCCAAGTTTCACTATAATCCCTCCATCCGTGTGCTCCCTAAGCATTCAAGAACATTTCCGTGTCTCTCCCATCCAACTCCCCCTCCCCCCCACCTCGGTCGAGTGCGTTTCGGACACATACAATATTCAGATCTAGGGCATCTGCTATTACCACCCATCAAGTTTCACTCAAATCGGACAATCCGTTCGCAACTTAAGCGGGTCAAAAGATTCCGGATTTCCCCCTCTTTCCACTCTCGAACGGATGGTCGTTTCCGGGAAAACAAGGTAAATTTCACATCTGGGATATCTTTTCCTATCCCCTATCAAGCTTCATTTGAATCAGAGCACTTCCGGAAAATGTCCGGTTCCCCCCCCCCAGCTCCCCACGGGAGGCCGGATCTGGTACGGACCTAAAACAATTCATCTAGGACTCATGATCTTTGTACCGTCAAAGTTTCATTACAATCTCTCCATCTGTGGTACAATATCATGCTTCAGTTGGAAGAATTTCCCGGCCTATTTGTAATCAGTGGGTTCGATTTGTTTAGAATTCACTTTTCAACCTACTATACCTGATTAGTTCGCCCGGAATCCGGCCTAAACCGGAAAGTTTGTTAAAAGTAAAAGATTTATTTGAAGTTGATTAGATGTTCGATTTAGGAGTAAGAAGACATGCTGAAAATTTACATTAAATAATTTTCTACCCGGACAAGCAGTTCGCCTGAAATCCGTCCGAAACCGGAAAATTTGATAAAAGTAAAAGTTTTATCTGAAGTTGATTAGATGTTCGATTTTGGGGAAGAAGAGATGATGAATCCGCATATGACAATAATTTTTAGCCGAACATATATTTCTTCCGGAATCCGGTCGAAACTGGAAAACTTGTTGTAAGTTAGATTTTTATTTGAAGTTGATTAGATGTTGGATTTAGGGTCAAGGAGAATTCGTTTTTGAGTTTTATTGTTTCGCCGGACAAGTAGCTCCAGAATTTCACCGAAATCGGAAAATTGGCAGAAGTAAGGCAGGAAGTTTCAATCGGTTTCGTCAAAATAGATGTGACTTGTAAATACACAGTCATGCTGAATCCATATCTCAACTTCGTATGATTAGTCATTTGGCCTTAATCTGTTTCTAAATTTAAGAGTAAAAATGTTAAAGGAGTCTGGCGAAAACTGGATCTGGCGAAGACGACACCTGATTGTCTGGATCAAATATTTAATTTTTGGGATCCCATCGAAACCTTTGGTCTTGTTCTTATCTGTGAACAGTGTTGGCTGGTGCTCGGATTTTAAGAAAGCAGATTAGAGTTGTGGTGAGAAGGTAAGCATTCCCTATGCCTACCGCTGAGGTAAGGGTCGGCTCCGGTCACTCAGTCGGGAGTTGGTCTGTTGGGGGTTGCGATATGGGAGAAAACTGTAGCTTGCTCTTATGCTCTACATGTTAGCAGAACCGACAACATTCCCACGGCTATCAGGGATAGGTTGAAGGTTAGCATAAACTATAACATAAAAGAAATCAACAGACGCTTACTTTGTGAGGAGACTTCCAGAATTCCGGGCCTTGGCCGGTTGGTTTCATCAATTCCATGTCGACTAAATTTCGCCGTGCATCGTCTTCTCTTGGCATCGACGATGGATATGCCAGCTTGAGAGGCGTCGCACTTTGCGATATGACTGCGTCTAGGACTATATGAGTATTGGCGTCCATGAACTTGGTGAAGGAACTGAATTTATCTTCCAGCATGCTGCGCGTCATTCGGCCATGTTCGTAGAAATCTGAAATAAGAAGAAATTAAGTACTTTTGCCTTTACTGATTGAATTATGAGATGGTTATGTATCTTGGTTAATCGTGCTTAGAGGTCAATTCTGTTTCTCTTATTTGTGAAATGTGAACTGTGTTCACAAAAATCAATCATCTTGTTTTGCAATACTCCATTCCCGCCGTATCAGTCAACTCCTTTGCGAAAACCCTTTTTATGACCCCAATGGAATGGAAAGCCCTTTTACGACCCCAGTGAACAAGACCGGCTCTTTTGAGGAACCCTTGCCAGATTCCCGCAGTCATGTGATAAACGATTCCGTCAAATACCCGACACTGCTAACAAAAGTGTCGATGTATGTGTTCAAATAAAATCAGCTGAACTATCCGTTAACGCAGTCCATTACAGTACATGACTGATCGAGTTTCAGTAGGGACGTTCACCATCGCTAGCAATGCTTGTGTCGCTGCTTGCGACTACTTGCGAGTGTATGTCACTTCGTTTAAGTCTTGGCGCTACTCCCTAGTGTTATTTTGCTCAGGACCAAATCCCTTTGAATTAATGAATGAATAAACGTATTAAATGGAGATAAGTACTTTAGCGCCAACGTGACTTTGTGCTACTTGGTATTTTTCGCCACTTCAGGTAACGCACCAGGTAAAAAAGGGCAAAAACAGATTACAGATAAGTGGTGGAAGAAGCGAAAGAATCTCAGAAGGATTTTGCGCACTCTTCGCTACTGCTTACGCTATAACGGATTAACTCAGGAAAAGTATTAAAAGAAAAGCTGCTAATTTGATACTGTCGCTATATCAGTGACTGATTTTTTTTTTGTCGCCACAAGTCCAAGAAGGGAGGCAATAAGCAGGCTACTATGTCTGTCCCAAGGGTCTGTGTAGGGCAAGACAGGATTTGCGAGCTTGGAGGGAATTCGTGTTCACCAAACATCATGAGGGACATGGGCTGGAATGTGCAAAAATAAAAGTTATTCATTCGAAAGCGGCGATTCGGAAATGCGTTCGCGAAGAAGTAACAACGGCAGTAGCAACCATATTTCGAGAAGAAGGTGTATCACCTTTTCGAGAAGACTATCTCATCTGGTACACTTGGACTAGACACTTAGCAAGTATCAACGATGTCCCTCACGAAATCCTAGGTCACCAATCCCACTAAGCCTCCAGGTAACTAAACAAGGTTCAGCGCGTCATTAGAACATGGGTGGAAACCCAGACTGGCGAAAAATACACAGTGGCGAAGAATTATGGTGGCGCTAAAGCACTACTACGATTACATGCAGCCTAGTAATACGGCATTTGCATAGCATATAGAGAAATTACTTTCTGAACCTTCAACACCGTGAGTGGTATACCGTTCCCCGTACAACAAGAGCTGTGAGCTCATATGGCACTTGCAAGGCTTGGTAAAAGGATATAAGTAGGAATTCGCCGGTTTGTGGGTTTGTTCTGATCATTTGTAAGCAAAATCCTTGAAATAAGAATGCCGACGGACCCTTGGAAATCACGAGAATGTATTGTTTGGTAAAAAAAAGGTTTTTTTTGCACTTGGCTGTGATGATATGTACTTTAAGGGCGCTAGAACTTCATCTGTAATCAAAACCCTGAGGCAAAAATGATCCTGGGCTCTTTAGGATCAGGAATACATATGGTTGGTGAAAAGTATTTTTTTTTACTCTCCGGTTAAGATGCGCACTTTAAGAGTGCTAGAAATTCATTTCTAAGCAAAACCCTTGAGGCAATAATGATAATGGGCTCATGGGAATCATGAAAATGTAGGTTTTGCTTAAAAGTAATGTTTATACTTTGCGGTTAAGATGAGTACAATTTCTAAGCCAATCTTGTCAAGTCTCTAATGTTCAAGCCAAGTTTCATCGTCCTAGCAAATCTTGAAGTACCTTAAATTACGATCACCGGAAATCTGGACCCCCTCCAGCTCCCCCCAGAGTGACCGAATCCGGTCCGGTTCTGTCACTGATGCATATAGGGCTTATGCTTGTTCTTCCCACTAAGTATCATCCCAATCGCTATATTCTAAGCGTGTCAGAAAATCCCCCCCCTCTTCCTTACATTGATCGGATCCTGTCCACACTTGAAATAGGACATATGAAACGTGAGTTCTTTCCAAATATCAAGTTTAAGCAAGATCCGATCACCTCACCCGTTCAAAATTTGGACAACCTCAAGATTCCGGTTGAGTGGCTTGAGCCTGAAGAGGACCCTTGAAAGGAAGGGCCGAAATATAGCTCCAGTAAAATGTAGCTGACTTATCTGTTTTGCTTCTTCAAATATGTCACACAATTTCCGGTTCCCCCCTCCAACTCCCCCAAAAGTCACCGGATCCATTCCGGACTTGAATTGTGACACCTGAGACACGAGCTCTTTCCAAATATCAAGTTTCATTAAGATCCGATTCCCCGTTCAAAAGTTATAAATACGTCAGTATTCCGGATTCCCCCTCCCTCCACTCCCCCCACAGTGGTCGGATCGGTAAAGTGACTATTTCCAAGTTAGTTTGGTCAGGTCCCTAATACGCCTGCCAAGATTCATCGTACTAGAACGTCTGGAAGTACCCGAACTCGAGATGAGTGGAGTGGCCTGACAGACCGACCGACCCGAAAAGTGATCGGTATATGGCACTTGAGCGAAGCTTCAAGTGCCATAAAAATGTAACGTTAGGCAACATGAGAAAAACAATGTATGAATTCAATAAAATGAGTTTGCCTGACGAGAAAAAAAAATCCAGCAATTTTACGGTTACACCAGTTTCAACGGTGTTCATTGCAGGTGTCAAAAAATTAACTTAACATGGGACAGAAACGTAGGGCTAGTTCAGTTTTACGGATTGGTGTAACGAGACCTTTGCACTGTAAATGAGTGGGGGAATATATTGATAATTTTGGCCATTGTGGTTTTATGCTTTTAAAGACTTACCAGTAGTAAGCTTTGCTGAGAGTAGCCTAACCCAGAGTTTTTTTTCCCTTTGATGTGGAAGTTTGTCTTCACATAGTCGATTGGCATCTTCTTGTTCATGTGGGCTTTTGGTCTAAGTACGATAACTTAATCTCCCTCCTGAATAGCTTCTTGTAACGGTCGATCGTTTGCCAATTCTGGTTCGTACCAATGCGATAGAACTGAAAAAAAAAAAATTAAAATAGGAAACCTGTAGATGACCTGAAGTCGTTTGACGACTAATTGATTTTTCTTTTATTATGATCGTATTTTTGTTGTCCTGCCCGGTTTGAATCTTCCTCAGCAGGTTCGCTTTCTAAAATAAAACAAGATTTGCTATGCGCCAGCATGTGGCGCAAGAAGAACCTGAGTATGAAGGGATGTATCAAAATACGCTGTTTCTGCTTACAATTAGCTTGAATACCTTCTTTTCTTTCCACCAAAGTATGACAGTATTGAAACAAAACTTCCAAGTACATTCATTCAGTTGATAACTGCAGAGCCTCAAACCCCTTGCTTATCGCTTGTCTCGATGTCAACGATTACGTTGAGATATGTCCATGAGCAGTATAATTAGCTTTGGCATATTAATGATTATAAGATACGGAATTGTAAACAGTTAAAGTTTAACTGAAAAGCACAAAAGTTTAAAAGTATTTTTTACTTTGCGAATAAGATGTGTACTTTTAGGGATGGTCGGATCTGGATAGTGACAAATCGTAAGCCAATCTTGTCAAGTCTAATGTTCAATTCAGGTTTCATCGTCCTAGCACATCTGGAAGTACCTAAACTCACGATTACCGGAATTCCAGCCCCCCCCCCCCCTACAACTTCCCATAGCGCCCGAATCCGGTCCGGTTCTGTCACTGACCTATCTGCAACTTGTGCTTGTTCTTCCAAGCAAGTTTCATCTTGATCGCTCCATTCTAAGCGTGTCACAAGATTTCCGGTTTTCCCCTCCTGCATCCCCCCCCCATACGAATCGAATCCGGTCCGGACTTAATCTGGGACATTTGAGAAACTAGTTCTTTCCAAACATCAATTTTCATTTCGATCCGATCACCCACTCGAAAGTTATGCATGCCTCAAGATTCCAGATTCTCCATCCCTTCACCCCCCACGATTGTCGGATCGGAGAACATACTATTCCTAAGCCAATCTTGTCAAGTATCTAATGTTCAAGCCAATGTTCACTGTCCTAGCACATTGGGAAGTACCTTAAAACGCGATCACCGGAATTCCAGTCCCCCCTACAATTTCCCCCGAAGTGCCCGAATCCAATCCGGTCCTATCACTAATGTATCTAGGGCTTGTGATTGTTTTTCCCACCAAGTTTCGTCCCAATCGCTTCACTCTAAGCGTGTCACAAGATTCCGAATCCCCAGCTCTCACTCCCCAAAACTCATCGGATCCGGTCCGGACTTGAAATGGGACAGATGAGACACTAAATTTTTCCAAAAATAAAGTTTCATCAAGATCCGATCCATCCATTCGAAATTTACGTATGCCTCAAGATTCCGGATTCCCCAACCCTCCACTCCCCCCACGGTGGTCGGATCGGCAAAGTGACTTTTTGTTAGTTTGGTGGGGTGCCTCATGTTCCTGCCAAATTTCACGGTCTGAGCACTTCTGGAAGTACCGTAACTCGAGAACAGTGGACCGACAGACCGAAAACAACGGATATGGCACTCCAGCGAAGCTATATAGTGCCATAAAAATACTAGCAAGAATGAACTTATTATAGACTGACATTTAAAAACTCTCAGAAACGGCATTGCTAATAACTACGTGATGATTTATTTTGCAGACGGAAGGAAACTAAGAATCCCTGCGTAGCCGAACTGTGTTGGGATAATGAGCAAAAGGGCTAGACACTTTTGAGTAACAACCTGAAGTAGGTGGATGTATGTGAGGTTTTGCAAGGAAACGGTTGAAGACATAACGAAATGCAGATAGCAGTTGGTTTTATGCAAAAACGGCGTATTTTAGGCCCTTCTTTTCTACCAACAAGGCTACGGAAAATCTGAAATACAAATCTTTTGCTCATGTTGATGTTTCAGAGTGACGTTTCACTAGCTAAGGCATACCTGTTCAGACGGGACGAAAGCGGTTGCGGATTTAGGCGACTAATTAGTGATAATGAAACAAAACCGTATATTTACTGTCAAAATTTGCGCCTATTTCTTACTGCGACCGGCCAAGATGACAGTGATGACATTGGGGACTCAAACTGTAATTTGAGGTATTAGTGCAATAGATAACGAACGACGATAATTTAGTTACACAATCTATATTCTTTATCTCCTCAATTCCCAAATTATATATTTTTCTTAGACAATTATAAGAACTTGAAAAGTTATTAAGCCGACTACAAATAAAAATGTGCTGGAACATGGAAGGACCCTAGACTGGAAAGTAAAAACAGAAAGGAATTACCTAATGGATCTGGTTAAGTGGCTAATGAGAAATACATAACATATCTGCGAAATCCGGTAAAAGCTGCAATTCGACAAGACCTGATAGTCTGGATGAAGAGGTTCATTATGAACATTCGTCTTAAAGATCCCATCGAAACCTTTGGTTTTGTCTGTTACAGTCGGGTAGACTGCAATTCACCCCGAAATTTGCAACTATTAGCTTTAACCTTGAAATGTGTCTGACTACAGTTTACTTTGACACATTCTAAAGATGTTCCGTTTGAATTTAATATAGTTTCAGAACATAATATGAATATTTTGCTAACCTTAACAGGCTTGACTATATCCCTTTTTTCGATCTTTAATGACCAAGTAAAATTAATTACTAAGTGACATTTAGTATGTTCAATTCCCAGAAACGCCACATTGTTTTAGTCCCTACGCGTGAGACAAAACTTTCGGGACAGCCCGCCGAATCCTCCAGTCGAAGCTTAAACAGTTACACATTACATATGGGGCCTCGACTCCATCAAACCATCAAGATTAACTAAAATCGGATCAAAGGTTCCGAAGTTACGAACTGTTACGAAAGTTGGAATCGCATTTCCAACATTATGGTACGTTATATTGCACTTAAACTACCTATGGTATCCAACCACAATTGACTTGGGAATAAATCCTAGTATACTGTCTACAAACAAAATTTAAGTCAACTATCGAAACATAGAAAAATTACTGTTTACCTGTGGGCATCTAATCCAATGTCTTCTTCAAATGTGCGAGACGGTACGAGACTTCTCTGGCACAAATGTTTCCTCGGGAAGTTTATTACACATCCTTCGCACTGACAGTGGATTTGATCTTCTGATAGTACCGTTTATTTCTCTCACTCTTAAGTCGCCGCTTTTTGCTTCTCCATCTTTCATTTTTAAACAGACAAACATCCTTGCATCCTTGTATGAAAAGCTTTTTGCGGATATGAAGGGTCGGCTTCTATTTGTAAAGCTGGCGATACCCCAAGGGGTAATTTTACTGGGCCGGAGCGACCAAAGACCCCTATTGGGGTGGACAAGCTAAATATAGTTTTGGAATGTTTGCTAGAAAGGCCTTGTCGTAAAGGCGAGCTAATTTGATCCATTCGTTGGTTATATTTTCAAAAGAGTTTGCCTCAACAATTTAAAGGTCTTACTCAATATCATACTATGTGTATGGGTGGTTTACTGGTTACTCAAACTGAAAGAAGCGCTAGTAAGCGATGTGTAGATGTTTCGCAGTTCGGCATCGCCTAAACAGCCACGATTAAAGGGTGTTCTCCGTAAACTGCACACTTAGAGGGTGTTCCAACCCTCTACCAGTAGTAACTATTAGTTACTATTTCCGTTCCAGCCTCACGAAAAGCTACTACGCTAACCGTTCCAACCTTCTCGAAATAGTAACTAAGAGTAACTATTTGCTTACCACGCTCGGGAGCGTAGTAAGCATAGTAACTACGCATCTCTGTAACGTGATAGTTCCGATCAGGCCGCGGCCTGCTATTGACCGAAAAAAGAAAAAAGTGTTCCAGCCTAGCGTGGTAACTACGATGACTAGCGTAGTAACTATTGTTAGTAGGGTGGAACACGCTCTTAATGTCCCAATTGTAATTTGCATAACATTCATAGCAGGCGAATTGCGGATTTCGATTCAGTATTTTTACCCTTCTTTAACTGGGCTTTCTCTTTCTTGACGAAATCACCCATTAACATCACGGATGCCAATCACTCATTAAGGTCTGCTTTTCGTTTACGATGACACTTTAGGCCTTAAAACCAAAGGCTCATGGAGTGTCGATTGTAGTTACTCTTGAGATATGAGCAGGTAACTTTACGATAGAATTTTGATGGAAATGTATGTCTTTTCGAAAAGGAGGGAAACGACTTCGATAGCTGTGTTACACATTACGTCGCGTCGCATGCATAATCCAATAAATAGTTGCGTTTTTGCAGATACCATGGCATTCGTTACCACGGTAACTGGATCTGCAATTAGTCGTTTTTTCAGTTACAGTGGTATCTGATATACGGTTGCACTACCCGATTACTGCCGAAATAAGTCATCCCAAAAGAAAACCTAACATCCAGTTCTCAGCTTCTTTCTCATCAGTTTGACAAAATTTGATGAAAGTGAGATTACTTTTCAGATGACCGTGGTATCTGAATATAAAACACGACGATAACTGGCCAGATACCACGGTAATTGCAAACACGCTTTTTGACCGTACCACGGTAACTGCGAAAACGACTTTAGACCGTGGTATCAGATACCATGGTATCTGCAAAAACGCAACTAATGTAAGGTTGGATTTGTAAGTTCTCGTTCGATCTCAAGTGCACTCTGCCGGATTCCAAAGAACGGTACTGCTATGTCACTGACTTATCCTCGAACAGTCAACGGAATTTAAACAAAAAAAAAACACTCAATTAAGTATAGAACATTAAATACAGAAGTCTTGAACAAATAAAAGCGAACAAAAACGATAGTTATTAGATAGAGGACAAAATGAAACCAATTAAATGTAAACAAAAATCGTTATCGGTCTATTTTAGCTGGGGACGTTTTGCCATGGAGAAGTTTTGGATGGGACGTTTAGCCACGGGACGGGAACGTTTTGTCATGGGTAAATATCTTCTTCGAGGAATAAATGTACAAAATAACGACTATGCAAAAGGGGCATTTCACACGGGAAGGCGGTGAATTTACTATTACTAGCAATCTTAATAGTACCTTAGGATTTTTCTCAATGCTAATGAGATTAGAGTTTACTCTTTTTGGGATCCTCAAACCGAGGGGTTGTCCACTCTTGATTTTAGTGTACATCAAGTGCCCGGTGCCGCGATGCCCAGTCGGTGCCAGCACCGGTTGTCACGTCTTAGAAAATCAAAATAAGCATTTTTAGACGCGTTTGAAAGACGAATCGAATTCTTGCCGGCACCGATGTAGACTCGTAACTGATTAGTTCTAGGTCGTTTGAAGCAACATGTACACTCTGAGGAGCACCAATATGCTCCCTCGTATGCTCCTCAGAGAAAGGGGAACCCCGCTGTGACTCAAAGAGAGTCAAACAAGGAAAATGCAAAAATCAGCGTAGTGCAGTTATGCTGGACAAAAATGACATGGTAAGCGAGGAAACGAGAGATGGAACGATTAGGTAGAGAGACATAGTAAATCTAGACTAGACGGGTTTGATCCTTTAATAAAATCCTTTTAAAAATAAATATCGTCAAATTAAATATCGAACTAAAGCGAGATCAATGAGTAATATCGCAGCGTAAAACTAACGCACAAATAAACCAATTAAATAAAGGATAAAACGAAAATTGACAAACTACTTAATCTTCGCGCTTTCTTTAAGATATGGCTATGTAGCCGGGATCAACACGTTGGTTTGTTTCTTGACTATCGGTTAAATGCTGAAGTAGTCAACCCTGTGGTTTTAAAAAGTTTATATTCGAAGAAAACTTTTTTGCCTGGAAAGATGACGTATTCAGTAATCTCATAGGCCTAGTTATCCATCATCAATGAAAAAAAAAATGTAGCCGGAAAAAATCTACATGGGGACGTTTCGCCAGGGGACATTTCGCCAAGGGGACGTTTTGTTGAGGGGAAGTTTTGTCATGGGGACGTTATGTCGACAACCCGGCGAAACGTCCCCATGGCAAAACGTCTCAATGAAAAAACTTCTCCCTGGCGAAACGAGAACCAATGTCCAAATAACCAGTAAATAAGGTTGACAAAGAAATGGGAACTTCGAAAGCCTCTTTTGAGTTGATCTTTCAAACTTTCTGCATTTAGGATTGAGACTGACAAATAACATAATGTGCCTCCTTAAACTTTTTCTCTAGAGTTCTCTCAATGCGAATGAGAAAGGATCTAATTCTTCTTTAAGTGCTGGTTTTAAAACGGATATTGGATTATTTTTAAACGCTGATCGAAAGCCCTTGATGATTTGATCAAAAGAAATAGCCTAATAATTTTATTTTGTACACACATAAAAATTCCTTCAGGAAATGTCTACCATTTTAACAGCTTTAACTGTACGTTACACATTGATAACAAGAAACAGATCTGGCTTAGTTTTGTTGGGATTCCAAAACGCGCCACCTACGGCGGGAAGCAGCATGTCTCCTTACCCCTAAATCGACTCTCTCATTGACTCAGCCTAAACTCCTAAACTCAGCCTAAAAAAAGGTATCTCGTTAAAGCCGCAATAAGTGACTGTACAAACAGCCACGGTTAAAACCACGAAACAGCGCCATATTATTATACGGAAAGCGTGATGGTGTCGGAGGACGAACCATTCCCAGCAGAACGATCAGAGAAAAACAGTATTTAGCAGGTGTATGGGTGAAAAAAAAAATATTGGCATAGATTTTGGTAGTTATGAATTCTTCCAATAATGTTTTTTTTTAATTCTTAACATCATTTCTACTTATGAATCACCAACATCTCTGTATAGCAAATATATGTCCACTTGACGTTGAATGATATCCGACCTTCTGAATAAACAAGAACAAAGGTTTCGATGGGATACCAAAAATAGAACATTTGATCGAGAAAACTGTATCTTGTAGATATATGGTCTTCGCCAGACTCCTTGAACATTCTTACTATTAAAATTTAGAACAGATTAATACCCATAGGTAGTCATCTGAGAAAACCAATGTTCGTGTATGGATTCAGCATGCGTGTTTATCCCTATTTGTCATTTCTCCTTTGACGAAATTGATCGAAACTTCATGCCTTACTTCTGCCATATATCCGGTTTCGGCCCGTTTCCGGGTGAACTACTTGCTACTTGCGGCAAAAAGCTAAAGCTCAAAACGAATTCAGCATATCTCCTTAATTACCCCTACATCGAACCTCTAATCAGTTTCACATAAGATATTTGAAAATGTTCCTGTTTCGGCTGGACTCCGGGTGAAGTAAATGTCTGGGTACAAAATAATTGTCATATTTAGATTCAGCATGTCTTCTTACTCCTAAATCAAAAATGTAATCAGCTTCAAATAAAACTTAAAAAATGTTCCGGTTTTGGCTGGATTCCGGTCGAACTTATTGGTCCTGAGACAAAATAAGTTTCAGATATGGATTCAGCATGTCACCCCTAAATCGATCTCTCATTCCCTTTTTAAGACATTTCTGTTTCGTCCCTTAATTTGAAACCCCTCCCTCACCCCTAAATATGGGGGTACAGGGACTACGTACTACGAACTGGACCTGTACTTTGACCCAATGGATCCTCACACCAAATTTGAAGAAAATTTCTCTATCCCTTCGAGAGTTACTGTGCTGACAGACAGACGGACAACTTCTACGAAGCCATAGGTATCCCTCCAGACCACCACTGATGTTTTGGGATCCCAATAGTTAGTGGAACGGATTGACGTATATAACTCGTTACTATGAACGGTTTATCGGGCGCCTGCTGATTTTAAAGTAGAGATTTTATTTTAGATTAGAGTTTTAGAGTAGTTCCGTCATCGCCTGGCGTTAGGATCTTCAGTAACAAAAATTAAATTGTAACACAATCATAAATCCTCTTGCTTAGTAATGTCCCACATTCCCCTCTTTAACAAAAGGCAGTGTCTATCGTTCCCGGACCTGGAACTGATACCTCAAAAGCTAAAAGTACTCGACCGGTCGAGTATGCTGCCACACAGGAGCTAATAGTACTCGACCAGTCGAGTAACAAGGGTCATGGGAGCTATTAATACTCGACCAGTCGAGGAATCGAGCTTCCAGTTGCTATGAGTACTAGACTGGTCGAGTACTCGTGTCTTGGGAAGCTAAAAATACTTGACCATATGGAACTTGCAGTCAGAAAGGAACAGGTCGAGTAATTACTACCATAGGAGCTATCTTTCCTCGACCATACAGATGAAATCCGTAAAGTTGTAAGGTCGAGTAACCAGCCCCCCAGGGACTAATAATACTCGACCATATACATGTTTAAGTAGGTCAAGTTTTCACACCAGTAGCAGCTATTAGTACTCGACCTAAAAAGGAGGATAGATGGGTCGAGTACTTGACGTCCTAGGAGCTAATCGTACTCGACATAATATTACGAATAGGAGGTCCAGTATTCAGGGTGGTAACGGCTAAAAATACTCGACCTATTGAAGAAGGACTAGTAGGTCGAGTACTTGGCGCCCTAGCAGCTGTTCGTACTCGACCTAATATTACTAATAAGAGGTCGAGTATTCATGGTGGTGACGGCTAAAAATACTCGACCTATTTAAGGAGGATTGGTAGGTCGAGTACTTGACGCCCTAGAAGCTGTTCGTACTCGACCTAATATTACTAATAAGAGGTCGAGTATTCAGGGTGGTAACGGCTAAAAATACTTGACCTATTGAAGGATGATTGGTAGGTCGAGTACTTGACGCCCTAGCAGCTGTTCGTACTCGACCTAATATTACTAATAATAGGTCGAGTATTCAGGGTTGTAACGGCTAAAAATACTCGACCTATTGAAGGAGGAATGGTAGGTCGAGTACTTGACGACCTAACCGCTGTTCGTACTCGACCTAATATTACGAATATGAGGTCGAGTATTCAGGGTCCCAGGAGCTAATCGTACTCGACATAATAATACGAATAGGGGGTCGAGTATTCAGGGTGATAACGGCTAAAAATACTCGACCTAGTGAAGAAGGACTAGTAGGTCGAGTACTTGACGCCCTAGCAGCTGTTCGTACTCGACCTAATATTACTAATAAGAGGTCGAGTATTCAAGGTAGTAACGGCTAAAAATACTCGACCTATTGAAGGAGGATTGGTAGGTCGAGTACTTGAGGCCCTAGCAGCTGTTCGTACTCGACCCAATACTAATAATAGGTTGAGTGTTCAGGGTGGTAACGGCTAAAAATACTCGACCTATTTAAGGAGGATTGGTAGGTCGAGTACTTGAAGCCGTAACCACTGTTCGTACTTGACCTAATATTACGAGTAGGAGGTCGGGTATTCAGGGTGGGAATAGCTATTAGTACTCGATATCCCATTAACCTAGTTAATGGGATTAGGTTAATGGGATATCGATATGTCGAGTATTTGACGTCCCACCAGCTATAATTACTCGTCCTAATTTACTCGAGCAAAACGAGAATCCACCGAGCACAAGAAACATCACAACTTCTCGCTGACTTGCCTAGATCACCTTCCAATCGTAGGGTGAATGCACTTTATACACGCCATGACTTATTAGGTCGATTATCAGTAGCTAGCACATCCATCAATACTCTTACTCTAATTACTATACTATGTCAAGTTCAAATTGAGGGTTGAGCACGAATACCTGCTAAATCAATACTCTTGATGACTAACTCTTCTTCCAATGAAGAATTGCCATGTGCCTGGCGAAGAGTCGGAAGCGTCACCACAGCTGTCCCCAAGGAACCCCTTGATTGGTTGACATAGGATTTGAATCATCGTTCAGGCGACGTTTCTCGTTCTTCCCGATGTTCAACGGTGTGTTTTGGACTTAGTCATATAAAGTGTAACTCCACTTACCAATCCTTCTTCAACAGGTCGAATATATTATTCATGATATTAGGTCGAGTACGAAGAGCGGTTAGGAAGTCAAGTACTCGACCTACCAATCCTCCTTCAATAGGTCGAGTATCTTTAGCCGTTACCACCCTGAATACTCGACCTCTTATTAGTAATATTGGGTCGAGTACGAACAGCTGCTAGGGCGTCAAGCACTCGACCTACCAATCCTCCTTCAATAGGTCGAGTATTTTTAGCCGTTATCACCTTGAATACTCGACCTCTTATTAGTAATAGTAGGTCGAGTACGAACAGCTGCTAGGGCGTCAAGTACTCGACCTACTAGTCCTTCTTCACTAGGTCGAGTATTTTTAGCCGTTATCACCCTGAATACTCGACCCCCCTATTCGTATTATTATGTCGAGTACGATTAGCTCCTGGGACCCTGAATACTCGACCTCATATTCGTAACATTAGATCGAGTACGAACAGCCGTTAGGTCGTCAAGTACTCGACCTACCATTCCTCCTTCAATAGGTCGAGTATTATTAGCCGTTACAACCCTGAATACTCGACCTCTTATTAGTAATATTGGGTCGAGTACGAACAGCTGCTAGGGCGTCAAGCACTCGACCTACCAATCCTCCTTCAATAGGTCGAGTATTTTTAGCCATTATCACCTTGAATACTCGACCTCTTATTAGTAATAGTAGGTCGAGTACGAACAGCTGCTAGGGCGTCAAGTACTCGACCTACTAGTCCTTCTTCACTAGGTCGAGTATTTTTAGCCGTTATCACCCTGAATACTCGACCCCCTATTCGTATTATTATGTCGAGTACGATTAGCTCCTGGGACCCTGAATACTCGACCTCATATTCGTAACATTAGGTCGAGTACGAACAGCCGTTAGGTCGTCAAGTACTCGACCTACCATTCCTCCTTCAATAGGTCGAGTATTATTAGCCGTTACAACCCTGAATACTCGACCTCTTATTAGTAATATTAGGTCGAGTACGAACAGCTGCTAGGGCGTCAAGTACTCGACCTACTAGTCCTTCTTCACTAGGTCGAGTATTTTTAGCCGTTATCACCCTGAATACTCGACCCCCTATTCGTATTATTATGCCGAGTACGATTAGCTCCTGGGACCCTGAATACTCGACCTCATATTCGCAATATTAGGTCGAGTACGAACAGCGGTTAGGTCGTCAAGTACTCGACCTACCAATCCTCCTTCAATAGGTCGAGTACGAACAGCTGCTAGGGCGTCAAGTACTCGACCTACCAATCCTCCTTCAATAGTTCGAGTATTTTTAGCCGTTACCACCCGGAATACTCGACCTCTTATTAGTAATATTAGGTCGAGTACGAACAGCTGCTAGGGCGTCAAGTACTCGACCTAGTAGTCCTTCTTCAATAGGTCGAGTATTTTTAGCCGTTATCACCCTGAATACTCGACCTCCTCTTCGTAATATTATGTCGAGTACGATTAGCTCCTGGGACGTCAAGTACTCTACCCATCTATCCTCCTTTTTAGGTCGAGTACTAATAGCTGCTACTGCTATGAAAACTCGACCTACTTAAACATGTATATGGTCGAGTATTATTAGTCCCTGGGGGGCTGGTTACTCGACCTTACAACTTTACGGATTTCATCTGTATGGTCGAGGAAAGATAGCTCCTATGGTAGTAATTACTCGACCTGTTCCTTTCTGACTGCAAGTTCCATATGGTCAAGTATTTTTAGCTTCCCAAGACACGAGTACTCGACCAGTCTAGTACTCATAGCAACTGGAGGCTCGATTCCTCGACTGGTCGAGTATTAATAGCTCCCATGACCCTTGTTACTCGACTGGTCGAGTATTATTAGCTCCTGTGTGGCAGCATACTCGACCGGTCGAGTACTTTTAGCTCTTGAGGTATCAGTTCCAGGTCCGGGAACGATAGACACTGCCATTCTAGTGTTGATCGGCCTTTTCAAAATTCGGGATGATTTTGCGAGCCCTTAGGTAGGGGTCGGCTCCTTTGAGAGATCTTCCGTCAAATTCTCGTAGTCATAAATGACAATTCTGCTTAAAGCCAATTGAAACCCCTTGGCCACCTGTACCAGTGGCTATATGCAAGAAAGATGAGACGAGCTGGAAGCCCATATGGAACTTGCATGGAGAGGTAGCAATGATAACCTGTTTATAATGCTAAAGTTCACCCTGTCAAGGACCGATGGCTACTCCCAGATTCCCTTCAACTCTCGCTAAGAATAATATAGTCGTGTCTGTCGATCTGTGTCGTGATTTCCCCCACCTATTGGTCTTCCGACCAAGTCCCACCCTGTTTTCCGATGTTCCCTATAAGTCCCCCACAGTTGTCGGCTATGGTTCGCACTTGAACTGGAACATCTGAGACGGGTGCTCTTGTCTATTGTTAGGTTTAATTCATTATTTTTCCAAAATTCATGAATGCGTAAATGGGTTGTCGACAAGGCCGTATCCAGGGGGGGTGTTAGGGGGTTCGAACCCCCCCCCCCCCCCCGAAACCCACAAAAGTAGTAGTTTTTTGTAGGTTTTAACCTGTGATCTATGTATTTTTTGTACTTTTTGGTCCGACCCGTGGGCAAACCCGCCCCCCCCGAAATAGATTCCGAAGGCAACCCCCCCCCCGAAATAAATTCCTGGATACGGGCCTGGTTGTCGACATAACGTCCCCATTAGAAACGTCCCCGGCCAAACGTTCCCGTGACAAACGTCCCCACGACAAAATTTCCCCGTCATGAAACGTCCCCGGTCAAAACGTTCCCTGGCGAAACGTCCCCGGCTACAGAATTTTTTTTTCATCGCTGAAGGATAACTAGGCCTATGAGATTACTGATTACGTCATCAGTTCAGTATACTTAAATATACTTAAACATGTATATGGTCGAGTATTATTAGTCCCTGGGGGGCTGGTTACTCGACCTTACAACTTTACGGATTTCATCTGTATGGTCGAGGAAAGATAGCTCCTATGGTAGTAATTACTCGACCTGTTCCTTTCTGACTGCAAGTTCCATATGGTCAAGTATTTTTAGCTTCCCAAGACACGAGTACTCGACCAGTCTAGTACTCATAGCAACTGGAGGCTCGATTCCTCGACTGGTCGAGTATTAATAGCTCCCATGACCCTTGTTACTCGACTGGTCGAGTATTATTAGCTCCTGTGTGGCAGCATACTCGACCGGTCGAGTACTTTTAGCTCTTGAGGTATCAGTTCCAGGTCCGGGAACGATAGACACTGCCATTCTAGTGTTGATCGGCCTTTTCAAAATTCGGGATGATTTTGCGAGCCCTTAGGTAGGGGTCGGCTCCTTTGAGAGATCTTCCGTCAAATTCTCGTAGTCATAAATGACAATTCTGCTTAAAGCCAATTGAAACCCCTTGGCCACCTGTACCAGTGGCTATATGCAAGAAAGATGAGACGAGCTGGAAGCCCATATGGAACTTGCATGGAGAGGTAGCAATGATAACCTGTTTATAATGCTAAAGTTCACCCTGTCAAGGACCGATGGCTACTCCCAGATTCCCTTCAACTCTCGCTAAGAATAATATAGTCGTGTCTGTCGATCTGTGTCGTGATTTCCCCCACCTATTGGTCTTCCGACCAAGTCCCACCCTGTTTTCCGATGTTCCCTATAAGTCCCCCACAGTTGTCGGCTATGGTTCGCACTTGAACTGGAACATCTGAGACGGGTGCTCTTGTCTATTGTTAGGTTTAATTCATTATTTTTCCAAAATTCATGAATGCGTAAATGGGTTGTCGACAAGGCCGTATCCAGGGGGGGTGTTAGGGGGTTCGAACCCCCCCCCCCCCCCCCCCCCCCCCGAAACCCACAAAAGTAGTAGTTTTTTGTAGGTTTTAACCTGTGATCTATGTATTTTTTGTACTTTTTGGTCCGACCCGTGGGCAAACCCCCCCCCCCCCGAAATAGATTCCGAAGGCAACCCCCCCCCCGAAATAAATTCCTGGATACGGGCCTGGTTGTCGACATAACGTCCCCATTAGAAACGTCCCCGGCCAAACGTTCCCGTGACAAACGTCCCCACGACAAAATTTCCCCGTCATGAAACGTCCCCGGTCAAAACGTTCCCTGGCGAAACGTCCCCGGCTACAGAATTTTTTTTTCATCGCTGAAGGATAACTAGGCCTATGAGATTACTGATTACGTCATCAGTTCAGACAAAAACAAATCTTGGAATATAAACTTTTTAAAACCACGATGGGTTGACTACTTCAGCATTTAACCGATAGTCAAGAAACAAACCAAAGTGTTGATCCCGGCTATAACCATTTCTTAAAGGAAGCGCAAAGATTTAGTAGTTTGTCAATTTCTTTTATTTAATTGGTTTATCTGTGTGTTATTTTACGCTGCGATATCACTCATTGATCTCACTTTAGTTCGTTATTTAATTTGGTGATATTTTTTTGTTAAAGGATTTTATTAAAGGATCAAACCCGTCTAGCCTAGCTTTACTATGTCTCTCTACCTAACTTCTCGTTCCATCCGCTTTCGTTTCCTCGCTTCCCATCCCATTTTTATCCAGCATAACGGCACTACGCTTATTTTTGCATTTTCCTTGTTTGACTCTCTTTGAGCCACAGCGGGGTTCCCCTTTCTCTGAGGAGCATATTGGTGCTCCTCAGATTGTACATGTTGCTTCAAACGACCTAGAACTGATCAGTTACACAACAAATTTTGTATACCACGCTCAGAATGCCCACGATCAAAATGCCCACGATTAAAATGCCCACGGTTCAAAATGACCACGACCCAGGTCGAACACCTGAAACCGAAATCGTCCGAAATGCTGGCGGCTCAGAATGCCGACAGTTCAAAATAGTGACAGGGGAGGCTAATATCGTCTTGGTTCAAAATGCTGACGGCTGAAATTGTCCACAGGGAAGGCCAAAATCATCCTGAGACAACGGACTACGAGATTATAGGGGATAGGATTAAACCACGGAAAAGGTTTTAAAAGGAATTATTTTATTGTTCCTTGATCAGTTCAGAATTCTTTGCGTGAAAGTACAGAAGCAATATCGTATAAAATTTTGCCAGCACAGAAAGCAAAACCAGGCGATCCAAATCCTCCACTTAACTTGCATCATGAAGGTAAGAGTTATTCCTTAATTAAAAATATCTGTTTTAAGATCGCTGTTTGGGACTCGATTAGTATGTTCAGAATTCGGCAGAGTAAATATCTTAAAAATTTCAAGATCAAAATTCATGTTGCATTTTGGGACCCGGAAACGTTACTGACAGGATGTATATGCCCGTGTGCCTATTATTTTGATCATATTATATTATAAGTATTATATTAAAATTGGGATTGTATTGTCTTAACATACGATCATCGTCATTCTGATACTCGGTCTACTCCTCCTGTTGCTTGCTCAACCCTTATTCAAGTTTACTTCAGCCTGAACATCTCAAATAATTCAATCTTGGGCATTCTGAACCGTGGGCATTTTGAGTCGCAGGCATTTTGAGTTGTGGGCATTTTCAGTCGTTGGCATTCTGAGCCGTGGGCGTTCTGAGACCTGGTCATTTGAAGTTGTTGGCATTTTTAGTGGGCATTTCGAGTCGTGGGCATTATGATCGTGGTCATTTTGAGTGTTAGCCACCCACTTGACCGGCGAGAAAATAATTGCGGAAAAAAATGTGGGTTCACAGGTGTCCTTCTTAGTCCTAAATCGACAATCTTCTTTTGAAAAAAATGTTCGACCCTTAATTCGAAACCCCTTCCCCACCCCTATACCTAGAGCCACGCAGCCCATTGACCGACTTGATTATACCATGACCCAATGGACCCTCACACCAAGTTCCATCATAATATCCCTCCCCCCGAGTTTTCATGCTAACAGACTAACAAACATCCCGATGTCGTGATTATCCCGTCATAGACGCTTGGGACAAATTATTATGATCCTTCACTTTCATTTAGCAAACATTATCCCAAACCCAGTTTGACTGCGGCAAATTGGCTACCGTACCCTTCATTGATCTATTCTTAGTTTTGACCCTCTCACGCTTACGGCCCCTAATTTAACATATGTTTCGGAAACGTGCATTGGAATTCGAAGGGGTGATTAAGGCTGATTATCATGGGGCGTCTAATTTGTAAAAAGGGACGCCGTCAACCTGTGTAATTCTTGCCAAAGAGATTAGCAGTGAGGGTGACGGCTTCAGTGATATTGTAGTGAATTTTATAGGTGTCAATTATTTGCTCTCATCGGAATCGAGAATACAACTTACAAGACAAGGAAGGAACGCATAACAAGCAGATAACCATGATGAGACAATTTGTTAAAAAGGAGGAAATCCTGTGTCCTTGGGCGATATAAAATTTTTGACATGGGAAATAAATGTATAATTTCAGTTATTTTATTCGAGTTATTGATTGGGTCAGATTTTCTAATTCTTTTTATTACTATATCATCCAAAAAGGTGACAGGAAATATGGTGATTTGGAAATCCGCTAAAGAGTTGGCCACGGATTTTTCTTATATTCTTACCTTTTATACCACATAGAATACCGTAAGACTTGCGCAATTCTATGAAACGCGATCTACAAGTTGCGTGAGCGCCTTAATTTAAGACCATAGTTTTGGTTTGATTGTTCTACAATTTCTTGTTTGTTTTTCCAATACCATTTTTGTTATTTCATTTATTTTTGTATCGCGTCCTATTTAGCTAGACCCACGCATGTGTCTTTTCCTTCTAGGCTAGCAGTTCAAGTTATGTTCAAGTTTGCTGTATCTTAGTATACAAGAAATACTTGAAGCTACGTCAGTCTTCTTACTGTGAGAAGCCCCCTCTCCTGGAGTTGTCGGCCTATCCAGCACCGTAATAAAACGACTGGTAGAGGACGCCGTTGAAACAATTAGATAGATAGACGACAAGCGAGTCATCTACGAAATTTTTCTTTCTTTTCTGTTCACTAACACCACAAATCCTGCCATCTACTAAAAATAATCCTCCATTAGCGGGAAGAAACCATTATGAGTCAAACCTTTTCATGTCCATTATACCCACATTAAACAGCCGTCCTTCAATTAAAGCAACGTACGTTACTGTAACGTACGTAGACGGCCGTTTGACTGGGTCGAAAAAGCGACAAGCGTTAGAGAACAGACGTTTTATGTACATATAATGGTTTCCAGAACTGACAACCCAACGGGTCCGTTTTCGACCTGTTAAATGTCTTACGTTTTACGGACATTCTATGGCCGTTTTGTCAATTATGTACATAGAACGGACGTAAAACGACCTTTTCATTTTTGTTAGGGGAGTACTGTTTCTCTGGAGTAATACGTTTGGAGTATTGTTTGTTTGGAGTAAGACTGTTCCTCTGGAGTAAAACTGCTCTTCTGGAGTAAAACTGTTCCTCTGGAGTAATACGTTTGGAGTACTGTTTCTCTGAAGTAAAGACTGTTCCTCTGGAGTAAGACTGTTCCTCTGGAGTAAGACTGTTCCTCTGGAGTAAAACTGCTGTTCTGGAGTAAAACTATTCTTCTGGAGTAATACGTCTGGAATACTGTTTCTTTGGAGTAAGACTGTTTCTCTGGAGTAACACTGCTTTTCTGGAGTAAAACTGTTCCTCTGGAGTAATACGTTTGGAGTATTGTTTCTCTGGAGTAAGACTGTTCCTCTGGAGTAAAACTGTTCCTCTGGAGTAATACGTTTGGAGTACTGTTTCTCTGGAGTAAGACTGTTCCTCTGGAGTAAAACTGTTCCTCTGGAGTAATACGTTTGGAGTATTGTTTCTTTGGAGTAAGACTGTTTCTCTGGAGTAACACTGCTCTTCTGGAGTAAAACTGTTCCTCTGGAGTAATACGTTTGGAGTACTGTTTCTCTGGAGTAAGACTGTTCCTCTGGAGTAAAACTGTTCCTCTGAAGTAATACGTTTGGAGTACTGTTTCTCTGGAGTAAGAATGTTCCTCTGGAGTAAGACTTTTCCTCTGGAGTAAAACTGCTCTCCTGGAGTAAAACTGTTCCTCTGGAGTAATACGTTTGGAGTATTGTTTCTTTGGAGTAAGACTGTTTCTCTGGAGTAACACTGCTCTTCTGGAGTAAAACTTTTCCTCTGGAGTAATACGTTTGGAGTACTGTTTCTCTGGAGTAAAACTGCTCTTCTGGAGTAAAACTGCTCTTCTGGAGTAAAACTATTCCTCTGCAGTAATACGTCTGGAGTACTGTTTCTCTGGAGTAAGAATGTTCCTCTGGAGTAAGACTTTTCCTCTGGAGTAAAACTGCTCTCCTGGAGTAAAACTGTTCCTCTGGAGTAATACGTTTGGAGTATTGTTTCTCTGGAGTAAGACTGTTCCTCTGGAGTAAAACTGTTCCTCTGGAGTAATACGTTTGGACTACTGTTTCTCTGGAGTAAGACTGTTCCTCTGGAGTAAAACTGTTCCTCTGGAGTAATACGTTTGGAGTATTGTTTCTTTGGAGTAAGACTGTTGCTCTGGAGTAAAACTGCTCTTCTGGAGTAAAACTGTTCCTCTGGAGTAATACGTTTGGAGTACTGTTTCTCTGGAGTAAGTCTATTCCTCTGGAGTAAGACTGTTCCTCTGGAGTAAAACTTCTCTTCTGGAGTAAAACTGTTCCTTTGGAGTAATACGTTTGGAGTACTGTTTCTCTGGAGTAAGACTGTTCCTCTGGAGTAAAACTGCTCTTCTGGAGTAAAACTGTTCCTCTGGAGTAATACGTTTGGAGTACTGTTTCTCTGGAGTAAGACTGTTCCTCTGGAGTAAAACTGTTCCTCTGGAGTAATACGTTTGGAGTACTGTTTCTCTGGAGTAAGACTGTTCCTCTGGAGTAAAACTGCTCTTCTGGAGTAAAACTGCTGTTCTGGAGTAAAACTATTCTTCTGGAGTAATACGTCTGGAATACTGTTTCTTTGGAGTAAGGTTTCTCTGGAGTAACACTGCTTTTCTGGAGTAAAACTGTTCCTCGTGTCCTACGTTTGGAGTATTGTTTCTTTGGAGTAAGACTGTTCCTCTGGACTAAAACTGCTCTTCTGGAGTAAAACTGTTCCTCTGGAGTAATACGTTTGGAGTACTGTTTCTCTGGAGTAAGACTGTTCCTCTGGAGTAAGACTGTTCCTCTGGAGTAAAACTGCTGTTCTGGAGTAAAACTATTCTTCTGGAGTAATACGTCTGGAATACTGTTTCTTTGGAGTAAGGTTTCTCTGGAGTAACACTGTTCCTCTGGAGTAAAACTGCTCTTCTGGAGTAAAACTGTTCCTCTGGAGTAATATGTTTGGAGTACTGTTTCTCTGGAGTAAGACTGTTCCTCTGGAGTAAAACTGTTCCTCTGGAGTAATATGTTTGGAGTACTGTTTCTCTGGAGTAAGACTGTTCCTCTGGAGTAAAACTGCTCTTCTGGAGTAAAACTGTTCCTCTGGAGTAATACGTTTGGAGTATTGTTTCTTTGGAGTAAGACTGTTCCTCTGGAGTAACACTGCTCTTCTGCAGTAAAACTGTTCCTCTGGAGTAACACGTCTGGAGTACTGTTTCTTTGGAGTAAGTCTCTGGAGTAAGACTGTTCCTCTGGAGTAAAACTGCTCTTCTGGAGTAAAACTATTCCTCTGGAGTAATACGTCTGGAGTACTGTTTCTTAGGAGTAAGACTGTTTCTCTGGAGTAACACTGCTCTTCTGGAGTAAAACTGTTCCTCTGGAGTAATACGTTTGAAGTATTGTTTCTCTGGAGTAAGACTGTTCTTCTGGAGTAAAACTGTTCCTCTGGAGTAATACGTTTGGAGTACTGTTTCTCTGGAGTAAGACTGTTCCTCTGGAGTAAGACTGCTCTTCTGGAGTAAAACTGTTCCTCTGGAGTAATACGTTTGGAGTACTGTTTCTCTGGAGTAAGACTGTTCCTCTGGAGTAAAACTGCTCTTCTGGAGTAAAACTGTTCCTCTGGAGTAATACGTTTGGAGTACTTTTTCTCTGGAGTAAGACTGTTCCTCTGGAGTAAAACTGCTCCTCTGGAGTAAAACTATTCCTCTGGAGTAAAACGTCTGGAGTACTGTTTCTTTGGAGTAAGACTGTTTCTCTGGAGTAAAACTGCTCTTCTGGAGTAAAACTGCTCTTCTGGAGTAAAACTATTCCTCTGGAGTAATACGTTTGGAGTACTGTTCCTCTGGAGTAAAACTGCTCTTCTGGAGTAAAACTGTTCCTCTGGAGTAACACGTTTGGAGTACTATTTCTCTGGAGTAAGACTGTTCCTCTGGAGTAACACTGCTCTTCTAGAGTAAAACTGTTCCTCTGGAGTAATACGTTTGGAGTACTGTTTCTCTGGAGTAAGACTATTCCTCTGGAGTAAGACTGTTCCTCTGGAGTAAAACTTCTCTTCTGGAGTAAAACTGTTCCTTTGGAGTAATACGTTTGGAGTACTGTTTCTCTGGAGTAAGACTGTTCCTCTGGAGTAAAACTGCTCTTCTGGAGTAAAACTGTTCCTCTGGAGTAATACGTTTGGAGTACTGTTTCTCTGGAGTAAGACTGATCCTCTGGAGTAAAACTGTTCCTCTGGAGTAATACGTTTGGAGTACTGTTTCTCTGGAGTAAGACTGTTCCTCTGGAGTAAAACTGCTCTTCTGGAGTAAAACTGCTGTTCTGGAGTAAAACTATTCTTCTGGAGTAATACGTCTGGAATACTGTTTCTTTGGAGTAAGGTTTCTCTGGAGTAACACTGCTTTTCTGGAGTAAAACTGTTCCTCGTGTCCTACGTTTGGAGTATTGTTTCTTTGGAGTAAGACTGTTCCTCTGGACTAAAACTGCTCTTCTGGAGTAAAACTGTTCCTCTGGAGTAATACGTTTGGAGTACTGTTTCTCTGGAGTAAGACTGTTCCTCTGGAGTAAGACTGTTCCTCTGGAGTAAAACTGCTGTTCTGGAGTAAACCTATTCTTCTGGAGTAATACGTCTGGAATACTGTTTCTTTGGAGTAAGGTTTCTCTGGAGTAACACTGCTTTTCTGGAGTAAAACTGTTCCTCTGGAGTAACACGTTTGGAGTATTGTTTCTCTGGAGTAAGACTGTTCCTCTGGAGTAAAACTGTTCCTCTGGAGTAATACGTTTGGAGTACTGTTTCTCTGGAGTAAGACTGTTCCTCTGGAGTAAAACTGTTCCTCTGGAGTAATACGTTTGGAGTATTGTTTCTTTGGAGTAAGACTGTTGCTCTGGAGTAAAACTGCTCTTCTGGAGTAAAACTGTTCCTCTGGAGTAATACGTTTGGAGTACTGTTTCTCTGGAGTAAGACTATTCCTCTGGAGTAAGACTGTTCCTCTGGAGTAAAACTTCTCTTCTGGAGTAAAACTGTTCCTTTGGAGTAATACGTTTGGAGTACTGTTTCTCTGGAGTAAGACTGTTCCTCTGGAGTAAAACTGCTCTTCTGGAGTAAAACTGTTCCTCTGGAGTAATACGTTTGGAGTACTGTTTCTCTGGAGTAAGACTGTTCCTCTGGAGTAAAACTGTTCCTCTGGAGTAATACGTTTGGGAGTACTGTTTCTCTGGAGTAAGACTGTTCCTCTGGAGTAAAACTGCTCTTCTGGAGTAAAACTGCTGTTCTGGAGTAAAACTATTCTTCTGGAGTAATACGTCTGGAATACTGTTTCTTTGGAGTAAGGTTTCTCTGGAGTAACACTGCTTTTCTGGAGTAAAACTGTTCCTCGTGTCCTACGTTTGGAGTATTGTTTCTTTGGAGTAAGACTGTTCCTCTGGACTAAAACTGCTCTTCTGGAGTAAAACTGTTCCTCTGGAGTAATACGTTTGGAGTACTGTTTCTCTGGAGTAAGACTGTTCCTCTGGAGTAAGACTGTTCCTCTGGAGTAAAACTGCTGTTCTGGAGTAAAACTATTCTTCTGGAGTAATACGTCTGGAATACTGTTTCTTTGGAGTAAGGTTTCTCTGGAGTAACACTGTTCCTCTGGAGTAAAACTGCTCTTCTGGAGTAAAACTGTTCCTCTGGAGTAATATGTTTGGAGTACTGTTTCTCTGGAGTAAGACTGTTCCTCTGGAGTAAAACTGTTCCTCTGGAGTAATACGTTTGGAGTACTGTTTCTCTGGAGTAAGACTGTTCCTCTGGAGTAAAACTGCTCTTCTGGAGTAAAACTGTTCCTCTGGAGTAATACGTTTGGAGTATTGTTTCTTTGGAGTAAGACTGTTCCTCTGGAGTAAAACTGTTCCTCTGGAGTAATACGTCTGGAGTACTGTTTCTTTGGAGTAAGACTGTTTCTCTGGAGTAACACTGCTCTTCTGCAGTAAAACTGTTCCTCTGGAGTAACACGTCTGGAGTACTGTTTCTTTGGAGTAAGTCTCTGGAGTAAGACTGTTCCTCTGGAGTAAAACTGCTCTTCTGGAGTAAAACTATTCCTCTGGAGTAATACGTCTGGAGTACTGTTTCTTAGGAGTAAGACTGTTTCTCTGAGTAACACTGCTCTTCTGGAGTAAAACTGTTCCTCTGGAGTAATACGTTTGAAGTATTGTTTCTCTGGAGTAAGACTGTTCTTCTGGAGTAAAACTGTTCCTCTGGAGTAATACGTTTGGAGTACTGTTTCTCTGGAGTAAGACTGTTCCTCTGGAGTAAGACTGCTCTTCTGGAGTAAAACTGTTCCTCTGGAGTAATACGTTTGGAGTACTGTTTCTCTGGAGTAAGACTGTTCCTCTGGAGTAAAACTGCTCTTCTGGAGTAAAACTGTTCCTCTGGAGTAATACGTTTGGAGTACTTTTTCTCTGGAGTAAGACTGTTCCTCTGGAGTAAAACTGCTCCTCTGGAGTAAAACTATTCCTCTGGAGTAAAACGTCTGGAGTACTGTTTCTTTGCAGTAAGACTGTTTCTCTGGAGTAAAACTGCTCTTCTGGAGTAAAACTGCTCTTCTGGAGTAAAACTATTCCTCTGGAGTAATACGTTTGGAGTACTGTTCCTCTGGAGTAAAACTGCTCTTCTGGAGTAAAACTGTTCCTCTGGAGTAACACGTTTGGAGTACTATTTCTCTGGAGTAAGACTGTTCCTCTGGAGTAACCCTGCTCTTCTAGAGTAAAACTGTTCCTCTGGAGTAATACGTTTGGAGTACTGTTTCTCCGGAGTAAGACTATTCCTCTGGAGTAAGACTGTTCCTCTGGAGTAAAACTTCTCTTCTGGAGTAAAACTGTTCCTTTGGAGTAATACGTTTGGAGTACTGTTTCTCTGGAGTAAGACTGTTCCTCTGGAGTAAAACTGCTCTTCTGGAGTAAAACTGTTCCTCTGGAGTAATACGTTTGGAGTACTGTTTCTCTGGAGTAAGACTGATCCTCTGGAGTAAAACTGTTCCTCTGGAGTAATACGTTTGGAGTACTGTTTCTCTGGAGTAAGACTGTTCCTCTGGAGTAAAACTGCTCTTCTGGAGTAAAACTGCTGTTCTGGAGTAAAACTATTCTTCTGGAGTAATACGTCTGGAATACTGTTTCTTTGGAGTAAGGTTTCTCTGGAGTAACACTGCTTTTCTGGAGTAAAACTGTTCCTCGTGTCCTACGTTTGGAGTATTGTTTCTTTGGAGTAAGACTGTTCCTCTGGACTAAAACTGCTCTTCTGGAGTAAAACTGTTCCTCTGGAGTAATACGTTTGGAGTACTGTTTCTCTGGAGTAAGACTGTTCCTCTGGAGTAAGACTGTTCCTCTGGAGTAAAACTGCTGTTCTGGAGTAAAACTATTCTTCTGGAGTAATATGTCTGGAATACTGTTTCTTTGGAGTAAGGTTTTCTCTGGAGTAACACTGCTTTTCTGGAGTAAAACTGTTCCTCTGGAGTAACACGTTTGGAGTATTGTTTCTCTGGAGTAAGACTGTTCCTCTGGAGTAAAACTGTTCCTCTGGAGTAATACGTTTGGAGTACTGTTTCTCTGGAGTAAGACTGTTCCTCTGGAGTAAAACTGTTCCTCTGGAGTAATACGTTTGGAGTATTGTTTCTTTGGAGTAAGACTGTTGCTCTGGAGTAAAACTGCCTCTTCTGGAGTAAAACTGTTCCTCTGGAGTAATACGTTTGGAGTACTGTTTCTCTGGAGCTAAGACCTATTCCCTCTGGAGTAAGACTGTTCCTCTGGAGTAAAACTTCTCTTCTGGAGTAAAACTGTTCCTTTGGAGTAATACGTTTGGAGTACTGTTTCTCTGGAGTAAGACTGTTCCTCTGGAGTAAAACTGCTCTTCTGGAGTAAAACTGTTCCTCTGGAGTAATATGTTTGGAGTACTGTTTCTCTGGAGTAAGACTGTTCCTCTGGAGTAAAACTGTTCCTCTGGAGTAATACGTTTGGAGTACTGTTTCTCTGGAGTAAGACTGTTCCTCTGGAGTAAAACTGCTCTTCTGGAGTAAAACTGTTCCTCTGGAGTAATACGTTTGGAGTACTGTTTCGACTGTTCCTCTGGAGTAAAACTGCTCCTCTGGAGTAAAACTATTCCTCTGGAGTAAAACGTCTGGAGTACTGTTTCTTTGGAGTAAGACTGTTCCTCTGGAGTAAAACTGCTCCTCTGGAGTAAAACTATTCCTCTGGAGTAAAACGTCTGGAGTACTGTTTCTTTGGAGTAAGACTGTTTCTCTGGAGTAACACTGCTCTTCTGGAGTAAAACTGTTCCTCTGGAGTAATACGTTTGGACTACTATTTTTCTGCAGTAAAACTGTTCCTCTGGAGTAACACGTCTGGAGTACTGTTTCTTTGGAGTAAGACTGTTTCTCTGAAGTAACACTGCTCTTCTGGAGTAAAACTGTTCCTCTGGAGTAACACGTCCTGAGTACTGACTGTTTCTCTGGAGTAACACTGCTCTTCTGGAGTAAAACTGTTCCTCTGGAGTAATACGTTTGGAGTATTGTTTCTCTGGAGTAAGACTGTTCTTCTGGAGTAAAACTATTCCTCTGGAGTAATACGTTTGGAGTACTGTTTCTCTGGAGTAAAACTGTTCCTCTGGAGTAAGACTGCTCTTCTGGAGTAAAACTGTTCCTCTGGAGTAATACGTTTGGAGTACTGTTTCTCTGGAGTAAGACTGTTCCTCTGGAGTAAAACTGCTCTTCTGGAGTAAAACTGTTCCTCTGGAGTAATACGTTTGGAGTACTGTTTCTCTGGAGTAAGACTGTTCCTCTGGAGTAAAACTGTTCCTCTGGAGTAACACGTCTGGAGTACTGTTTCTTTGGAGTAAGACTGTTTCTCTGAAGTAACACTGCTCTTCTGGAGTAAAACTGTTCCTCTGGAGTAACACGTCCTGAGTACTGACTGTTTCTCTGGAGTAACACTGCTCTTCTGGAGTAAAACTGTTCCTCTGGAGTAATACGTTTGGAGTATTGTTTCTCTGGAGTAAGACTGTTCTTCTGGAGTAAAACTATTCCTCTGGAGTAATACGTTTGGAGTACTGTTTCTCTGGAGTAAAACTGTTCCTCTGGAGTAAGACTGCTCTTCTGGAGTAAAACTGTTCCTCTGGAGTAATACGTTTGGAGTACTGTTTCTCTGGAGTAAGACTGTTCCTCTGGAGTAAAACTGCTCTTCTGGAGTAAAACTGTTCCTCTGGAGTAATACGTTTGGAGTACTGTTTCTCTGGAGTAAGACTGTTCCTCTGGAGTAAAACTGCTCCTCTGGAGTAAAACTATTCCTCTGGAGTAAAACGTCTGGAGTACTGTTTCTTTGGAGTAAGACTGTTCCTCTGGAGTAAAACTGCTCCTCTGGAGTAAAACTATTCCTCTGGAGTAAAACGTCTGGAGTACTGTTTCTTTGGAGTAAGACTGTTTCTCTGGAGTAACACTGCTCTTCTGGAGTAAAACTGTTCCTCTGGAGTAATACGTTTGGAGTACTGTTTTTCTGCAGTAAAACTGTTCCTCTGGAGTAACACGTCTGGAGTACTGTTTCTTTGGAGTAAGACTGTTTCTCTGAAGTAACACTGCTCTTCTGGAGTAAAACTGTTCCTCTGGAGTAACACGTCCTGAGTACTGACTGTTTCTCTGGAGTAACACTGCTCTTCTGGAGTAAAACTGTTCCTCTGGAGTAATACGTTTGGAGTATTGTTTCTCTGGAGTAAGACTGTTCTTCTGGAGTAAAACTACTCCTCTGGAGTAATACGTTTGGAGTACTGTTTCTCTGGAGTAAGACTGTTCCTCTGGAGTAAAACTGCTCTTCTGGAGTAAAACTGTTCCTCTGGAGTAATGCGTTTGGAGTACTGTTTCTCTGGAGTAAGACTGTTCCTCTGAAGTAAAACTGCTCTTCTGGAGTAAAACTGTTCCTCTGGAGTAATACGTTTGGAGTACTGTTTCGACTGTTCCTCTGGAGTAAAACTGCTCCTCTGGAGTAAAACTATTCCTCTGGAGTAAAACGTCTGGAGTACTGTTTCTTTGGAGTAAGACTGTTCCTCTGGAGTAAAACTGCTCCTCTGGAGTAAAACTATTCCTCTGGAGTAAAACGTCTGGAGTACTGTTTCTTTGGAGTAAGACTGTTTCTCTGGAGTAACACTGCTCTTCTGGAGTAAAACTGTTCCTCTGGAGTAATACGTTTGGAGTACTGTTTTTCTGCAGTAAAACTGTTCCTCTGGAGTAACACGTCTGGAGTACTGTTTCTTTGGAGTAAGACTGTTTCTCTGAAGTAACACTGCTCTTCTGGAGTAAAACTGTTCCTCTGGAGTAACACGTCCTGAGTACTGACTGTTTCTCTGGAGTAACACTGCTCTTCTGGAGTAAAACTGTTCCTCTGGAGTAATACGTTTGGAGTATTGTTTCTCTGGAGTAAGACTGTTCTTCTGGAGTAAAACTACTCCTCTGGAGTAATACGTTTGGAGTACTGTTTCTCTGGAGTAAGACTGTTCCTCTGGAGTAATTTATGTCCATTTATGGAAAATGGACTTTATTTTAAGTCCATTTCTTGTACTTTAAATGGACATTTTGTTTTTCAAATATTGGACTTAATTTTCAAAAATGGACTTTAAATTTCCAAAAATGGACTTTAATTTTCTTAAAATGGACTTAATTTTTCAGAAATGGATTTAATATAATGGACTTTATTTTATGTCCATTGGACATTATTAAAAAGTCCAATTAATGTAATTTATGTCCATTTATGGAAAATGGACTTTATTTTAAGTCCATTTCTTGTACTTTAAATGGACATTTTGTTTTTCGAGTATTGGACTTAATTTTAAAAAATGGACTTTAAATTTCCAAAAATGGACTTTAATTTTCTTAAAATGGACTTTAATTTTCTTAAAATGGACTTAATTTTTCAGAAATGGATTTAGTATAATGGACTTTATTTTATGTCCATTGGACATTATTAAAAAGTCCAATTAATGTAATTTATGTCCATTTATGGAAAATGGACTTTATTTTAAGTCCATTTCTTGTACTTTAAATGGACATTTTGTTTTTCGAGTATTGGACTTAATTTTCAAAAATGGACTTCAAATTTGTTAAAATGGACTTAATTTTTCAGAAATGGATTTAATATAATGGACTTTATTTTATGTCCATTGGACATTATTAAAAAGTCCAATTAATGTAATTTATGTCCATTTATGGAAAATGGACTTTATTTTACCATTTTCAAAAATGGACTTTAATTTAGTTAAAATGGACTTAATTTTTTCAGAAATGGATTTAATATAATGGACTTTATTTTATGTCCATTGTACATTATTAAAAAGTCCAATTAATGTAATTTATGTCCATTTATCGAAAATGGACTTTATTTTAAGTCCATTTCTTGTGCTTTTAATGGACATTTTTTTTCGAGTATTGGACTTAATTTTCAAAAATGGACTTAAATTTAAAATAGTGGATTTTTTTTAAATTGAAATTTTTTTCTCAATCGGTTTCACGCGTGTATTCTCTGAGCAGAAACTCTAGTTACTGCTATGGTCCCTTAAAGGACTTGTTTTCCAGTCCAAAAATGTAGAGCCACTGGGTCCAAATTGCGTCGTTCCCTTTTGGCCTTTCTGTTGGGCAGGGTAGACCTTCACTGAAGCCGCCTCGCGTTTCTAATCCTATTTGAATATTCCGCGCCTTTTCCCTGTTATAACGCCGTCTATAATGCTCAGAATATTAACGGCCGTCAGCATTCTCTCGTGTTCTCTTATCCTTATAAACCCGTTTCTGATCCTATTTGAATATTCCGCGCTTTTCCCTCCTGTGACGCCATCTTTAATGTTCAGAAGGGCCATCTTCAATGTTCAGAAGGTTAACGGCCGTCATCATTCCACCATTGATGTATCTTTATAAGAAATGCTGCTTTTCTTTGGCTTGATCAGCTCGCGGAAGGTAGCTTACTGCAGGCTATTTTTCGTAAAAAGCCTTCGTCCAGCATACAACACAATACTGGTACCAGCGCATTGAGGTACCACAAATCCTTATAAACCCGTTTCTAATCCTATTTGAATATTCCGCGCTTTTCCCTCCTGTAACGCCATCTTTATAGAAAAATAGAGAAATTTCATCAGTTAAAATCGCGATAACGTCCTATCACGCCCTATACATACCAGTTCCTCGTTATAAGATTGCTTATTGAATGAATGAATTAAATTTGTTACTCTATACATTTATTCCTTGTTCCAATCCAAAAATGTAGAGCTACTGGGTCCAATGTTTCGTCGGTCCCTTTCGGCCTTTCTTTTGGGCACGGCAGACCTCCACTGGAGCCGCCTCCACTGGCAGATTTCCTTCTCCGCGATACTGACTAGGGCTTTGTAGATCTGGTACTTTGTCTTCTTCGGGAACGTCGTTGAGGTGATTGTGTTGATGGAGTTGGGGATTTTGAGCTCGTTGCACAGGATATTGAGTTGCGACATCATTTGGCTAGTACTTCTGCACTGGAATAGAATGTGCTGCAGGGTTTCTTCCTCCGCTCTGCAGTTTCTGCACTGTGGGGATGGACCTATTTCCTAGTTTGTAATTCTATTTGAATATTCCCCGCTTTTCATTCTTCTAACGCCATCTACAATACTCAGAATATTAACGGCCGTCATCATAATCTTCCTTCCTTCAAATATCTGGCACTTGGGTTCCACTCTGGACACAAAACGCGGCTTTTCCGAATATTCCGTGCTTTTCCCTATTATGACGCCATCTATAATGCTCAGAATATTAGGATGTGTTTACTGGTAGATTTCCTTCTCCGAGATGACACTGACTAGGGCTTTGTAGATCTGGTACTCGGGTCTTCTTTGGGAACGTGGTTGAGGTTGTGTTGATGGATCTGGGGATTTTGAGCTCGCTGCACAGGACATTGAGTTGCGACATCATCGGGCTAGTACTTTTGCACTGGATCAAAATGTGGCGCAGGGTTTCTTCCTCCACTCCGCAGTTTCTGTACTGTGTGGATGGACTGAGTTTCAAAATGTGGCGCAGGGTTTCTTCCTCCGCCCCGCAGTTTCTGTACTGTGTGGATGGACTGAGTTTCCACTCAAACAGTGTTTTCTTAGTTGATAATCCTATTTGAATATTCCGCGCTTTTCCTGTTATAACGCCATCTATAATGCTGAGAATTCAATATTAATCTGTGTACAAAATGCGGCTTTTTTTTGGCCAGTGATCAGCTCGCTCACTGCGTTTAATTTTTCGTAATCCGCCATCATACGTAGAGGTACCACAAAATCAAAAGCGAAATTTCACCAATTAAAAATCGCGATCACGTCCCATGCCACCTTCCTTTCCTCTTTATAAGATTTCTTAATGAATGAATGAATTAAATGTATTACCCATTTCCAAGTTTCTAATCCTATTTGAATATTCCGTGCTTTTCCCTCTTGTAACGCCATCTGGAATGCTCGGAATATTAACTGTCGCATCATCCTCTCCTCTTATCCTATTCGTATTATCCCGTTTCTAATGCTATTTGAATAATCCGCGCTTTTCCTTTTATAACGCCATCTATATGCTCAGAACGGTCGTCATTATCCTTATTCAAAAAGCTGCTTTTCTTTGGCCAGTGATCAGCTAGTTCAGTGCATGTAATTTTTCGTAAACCGACATCATACATAGAGGTACCACAAATCCGATAGAGAAATTTCACCAATTAAAAATCGCGATCGCGTCCCATCTCATCCTTTTTTTCACTTAATACCCATAACATTTCCTCGTTATAAGATTGCTTATTGAAGGAATGAATTAAATTTGTTCCTCTATAAATATATTCCCTATTTCCTAGTTTATAATCCTATTTGAATATTCCACGCTTTTCCCTTTATTAACGCCATCTATAATACTCAGAATATTAACAGTTGTCATCATTAAGCAATGTGCCCACAGAACGCGAATCTTTTCCGCCACGCGGCGCGAAACAAATTCGACTTCAAGTTGAAACGGCGGGGCGCGAATTTTTTCCGCTCGGCCAGTGATCAGCACGCCATCTATAATGCTCAGAGTATTAACTGTCGTCATAAACCTCTCGTCTTATCCTATTCGTATTATCCCGTTTCTAATGCTATTTCAATATTCCGCGCTTTTCCCTCTTATAACTCCATCTATAATAATCAGAATATTAGCTGTCGTCATCATTCTCTGGTCATATCCTATTCGTATTATCCCGTTTCTAATCCTGTTTGAATATTGAAACATTCTTAAAGAAAAGCTTCGTCGAAGGAGTCCGAAGGAGTCTGTATTTAATGTCCATTTATGGTTATTTAGTATTCGAGTAATCGTCCCCCGTTTATAATCCTGTTTGTTTGAATATTCCGCGCTTTGCCCTCTTATAACGCCATCTGTAATGATGGGGTTATACCGGAACTGCCTTTCTAATTGAAATTTCTACTTGCAGGAAATCCATGGTGGCGCGTCTCACTCTACCGTTGGAAGCCAGTATCATTGGTACAGCTGCGTTGCTCGTCGTCCGTCTAACATTTATTACATTTCGTGAACCCTAATGGGCTTATAAATATTAGCACAGTTATCGTTCCAGTGCGTCTGTCTTATGTTATAGCGTAAATTAAATATTTTCGTTACTTGTTATCCTTTGTTTTTCCCGTACTGTATTCAGCTTGCTTGCCAACTTCGCAGTTCCCCGTGCTAACGGTTGGCTAATCGAGTCGATCGTCAGAAACTTACAACACTGTCAGGACAGATCCCGCCAATTCCGTGTAAGTGCGCCTTGAACCTCAGACGAATCCTCGTACTTCTCGCTGTCCCCAAAGGCCCATGGATTCTATTTTTGTAAAAAGCGAGAACAGAGACACTGACATGTTGCTGTAATAGTCACTTCTCAATTCTCGGTCCGCCCTTATTGTGTGTGTTCAACCCTAAGCCAAGCCTATATGCACTTCATAGGCTCGCTCGAATCTTTCAATCAAATCAAAATGAATGGTTAAAAAGTTTTATCTTTGCGTTTCTGATTCTCTGTTTGCGAGGGATGGAAAGTCGTTTGTCTGCCAAATCACGAAACTGCAAACTGAAAAATATCTCTTTCCTCGTACTTCTTGTCCCCCAGTAGCCCACAGACGTATACCAAATTGCATCCTCTGTGCGGTTAGGATTTGCTTTTTACGAGGAATGGCAATTCGCAATTTGTCTGCCAAACCACCAAGTTTTCGGAGCCCTTTGACACAAACCGCTCGAGGGTTAAATCCTTCAAGGTGCGCATTCATCGTTATTTCGTATCTCCCGTCAATACGCATCGTCACCGCTTCCGTGAGCCGACAAAACGGTTGCACAACCTCTGCGGTTCGGCTGTTTTGACGAGGGGACGGAAATGCGCGCAAGCCACCACAAAGTGCCCACAAATCCTCGTCCTCCTGGTAGTCGCCGTCGACGGCTCTTTGCCTCAACGGCCGCGAAACAGCCGTCCACCCGTTCGAAACTCACACGGCCACCACCGACGACGATCAGGGGCCCTTATCCCAGCGCGGAGACGTGACGTTGGCTCCCAGGATCGGGCCACTCGTTGCGCTCCGAAGCTCACTCGCCGGCGCCAAGTCCCAAGTCCCCCGAGTCGGCCCTTGGCGAGCTGGAGAGAGGGCCGTCGAAAAACAAACACTTGGAAAAAAAAGTCCAAAAAAACTTTTTCTGGACTTTCCGGAGCGAAAAAAAGGCCGCGGGACTTTAAAAAACTCCCGCGGGACATTCTCGAAAAAAGTCCCGGCAGAAAAAGTCCCACGCTGAAAAAAAAAAGTCCATTTCGCCAATTTTGGCTTAAAACGCAAGGTTTTGGCCACCTATCGGCCGAAAGTTCGTTAGAAAAGCTTAAAATTGAATTTTGCGCCCGTTTCGATCGAAACGCCATCTGCTAAAATAAGTCCCAACTAGAAAATTATGTCCCAAAAAAAAGAAAAAGTCCAAAACAAGTCCGTGACCGGTCGAGTCCAAGTCTACACCTAACCTAACCTAACCTAACCTAACCTAACCTAACCTAACCTAACCTAACCTAACCTAACCTAACCTAACCTAACCTAACCTAACCTAACCTAACCTAACCTAACCTAACCTAACCTAACCTAACCTAACCTAACCTAACCTAACCTAACCTAACCTAAACCTAACCTAACCTACACCTAACCCTAAACCTAACCTAACCTAACCTAACCTAACCTAACCTAACCTAACCTAACCTAACCTAACCTAACCTAACCTAACCTAACCTAACCTAACCTAACCTAACCTAACCTAACCTAACCTAAACCTAACCTAACCTAACCTAACCTAACACCTAACCTAACCTAACCTAACCTAACCTAACCTAACCTAACCTAACCTAACCTAACCTAACCTAACCTAACCTAACCTAACCTAACCTAACCTAACCTAACCTAACCTAACGTGGCGATGCAAGATGCTGTATAGCGATCCGGTTGTGGTGTTCAGCATGTCTTCTTACCTCTAAATCGAAGATCTAATCAACTCCAAATAAAACTTTTACTTTTGACAAACTTTACGGTTTTGGCCGGATTCCGGGCGAACTAATTGTACGGACCGGAAAATGGTTTCTTACCCCATACTCGACTATCACATTAGTTGTTTTAAATATTTTGCTTGAATCTTAATTTAAACCCCCTCTTCCACCCCTAAATGTAGGGCTACAGAGCCTATCAACGAACTCGACCTTACTCTTGACCCAAAGAATCCTTAAACCAAGTTTGTTAGGAACAAAATTGTTAGGTACTGGCAAGAACAAATAATCTGATAGAACCTCCGTCCTCCCTATATCTGTGATACGACCATGCAGAGTCGAACATTCTAAGCTCTACTTGATGCAAACGAGCGGATGTTGAGCTAACGTAGAGCACCATAATTGTTATCTCTACAAACAGCTGTATCGTGGTTCAACTCCGCAGAAGAACTCGAACGCCGTCTGAGTGCTACTTTACAGCTAAACGACGGAGGTTCTATCAGGATATTTGTTCTAGGTATTAGGTTATCCTATCTCAGCCCTTTTCACTGGTGGCACTTGACCATCTCCTTTACTAGATGAAACCATTTTTGGGTAACTAGGTCGTCCTATCACAGCCCTTTAAAACTTCCATCCGATACCTAGGTGATATTCTGCGACCGGTAGCTTACCATGTCATGTTTGAAAATTTGAAATCTTGTTTGAGGCTGGGTACCTCCCCTATACTTATTGCTGGCCTTGTCAGTAATTTAGTCCTGAATGCAGTGGTGTAATTAAATATTTTTAGAAGCTGTTTTGAACAGTAAAGCACCGAAAAACAAATAAGACAAACTCACGGCAACTCATCTTTTCTTTCAGGGTACCGCTACCGATGTTGCTTTGTGTGGCTACACGACTCGGAACACATTTTCAAGCAGGGTCAAGCATGTCAAGCAATTCCTCCGAGTAAGTTCGTACTATTATCATATCGTATTTGGATGCCCATTCGGTGTGTCGACATGGTGCGAAGAATAAACCAATTTTTATTATTATTATTAATCTTTATTTCAGCCAACAAGCCATAACTAACTACAACAACAACAACAAAAACAAAAAATAGAAAAAAAACTACAAACTCCTCACTCTGTAGAAAGCAAATGCTTCCATGTACAGAGATTATGGAGGAGCGGATGAGCAACAACCCGAATCAAAGAGTTATCACTGTTCATAATTCTCGTGAGGAGAGATGAGCGAGCTTTACGCGCAATTTCCGGCACAGTAGAGCATGAATTCCACACATAAGCCTGCGTCGTGCTAGCCAGTGGTGCTAGACGGAGAAGGCGACGAAAAATTCGACGGTGGCAAGCCTCAAGGTTATACCTCGCGGCTTTAGTGTGGTTACACACAAGGGCAATGGCATAAAACTGACTACAATAAGTACGAAATAGATGTATCTTAACACTCAAAGTAATATCACTAAATTTCCAAAGGAGCATATTACCATATTTACATAGCGCATTAGCCAACTGTTTCAACTGTAGATCATCACTCAGTTTCTCTGTAATCACAAAACCCAGGTATTTGCAATCCGCAACGTACTCTATAACTCTACCCGACAACAGAACTGGCAGCTTAGGAAGATGACAACCTCTAGGGAACAAAGCCATAGCTACTGTTTTTTTTTCAATTGAATAGCGTTTGGAATTGGAGAAATTGGTGATAAGACGATGTGATATGCTACAAGAGGGAAAACCGCGGAATCTTCAAATAGGATTAGAAACTTGGAAATGGGTAATAATCTATATTATCGCCCTTCCTGAGGGTGATAGCGGACAAATTTGGCCCGCGGGTAGCATGATATCATGCTGCCCAAATTATAACACTAGTACACTGTGCAGCCCCATGATACACAACTCCACAGAAGAATCCGAACGCCGTCCGAGTGTTTTTTTTACAGCTGATTCGTTGTCTGCCGTACTAACGTCATATGTGGCGCGCTGTATTGCGTGCATTCCATGCCTGGAAGGCATCCTACGGTTTTCCACCTCGTATGAGCAACGGCGTAGAGGGAAGTAGACGGACATCAACTAAAACCTCACAGCATGTACCTCTAGCTCCGCACTGTCTTATCGGGATATCCATAGTCAGCGATTATGGATATGCCGCAATTTTTCTAGAAACACTTGATTTTTTTTCTTTAAACAGGTAAAATTAAACAGTCACCTGCCCACGGCGACCGACCGAGTGGAATCCCACGTCCCATGATTGCGTGATAGTGCGAGCACTTCTCCCGAGGCCGACCCACGGCGATACCTGTTTGCGCTCGTGTCCCAGCTGGCCCTGCTGTCCGCCACCATTTCCTCAATTTTTGACATTGTCAGGAGGCTCCTGTACAGCTCTGTTCTACAGTAGAGGTATGTGACGATTTTAATCGGTCGATGAAAGTGAACAGCTAGATGGCAACCGGATCGTTACCAGTGTTGCCACCTTGATGAAGGGTAGAGATCTAATAGCATTCGTTTTCTATCGTTTTCTAAGTTTGTTACCTGATTCGTTGTCTGACGTATTAATGTCATATTAACGCGTTGTAATGCGGGCTCTCCGCGCCTGGAAGGCATCCTACGGTTTTCCACCTCGTATGAGCAACGGCGTAGAGCGAAGTAGACGGGTATCAACTCAAACCTCACAGCATGTAACTTTAGCTCCGCTTAGTTTTATCGGTATATCCATAGTCGCTGCATGGGACCAACGACGGAGGTAGCGTTTGGTAAGATAAGACGATGTGATATGTTACAAGAGGGAAAACCGCGGAATCTTCAAATAGGATTAAAAACTTGGAAATGGGTAATAATATATATTATCGCCCTTCCTGAGGGTGATAGCGGACAAATTTGGCCCGCGGGTGGCATGATATCATGCTGCCCAAATTATAACACTAGTACACTGTGCAGCCCCATGATACACAACTCCACAGAAGAATCCGAACGCCGTCCGAGTGTTTTTTTTACAGCTGATTCGTTGTCTGCCGTACTGACGTCATATGTGACGCGCTGTATTGCGTGCACTCCGTGCCTGGAAGGCATCCTACGGATTTCCACCTCATATGAGCAACGGCGTAGAGGAAAGTAGACGGATATCAACTCGAACCTCACAGCATGTACCTCTAGCTCCGCACTGTCTTATCGGGATATCCATAGTCAGCGATTATGGATATGCCGCAATTTTTCTAGAAACACTTGATTTTTTTCTTTAAACAGGTAAATTAAACAGTCACCTGCCCACGGCAACCGACCGAGTGGAATCCCACGTCCCATGATTGCGCGATAGTGCGAGCACTTCTCCCGAGGCCGACCCACAGCGATACCTGTTTGCGCTCGTGTCCCAGCTGGCCCTGCTGTCCGCCACCATTTCCTCAATTTTTGACATTGTCAGGAGGCTCCTGTACAGCTCTGTTCTACAGTAGAGGTATGTGAAGATTTTAATCGGTCGATGAAAGTTAACAGCTAGATGGCAACCGGATCGTGACCAGTGTTGCCACCTTGATGAAGGTTAGAGATCTAATAGCGTTCGTTTTCTGTCGCTTTCTAAGTTTGTTACCTGATTCGTTGTCTGACGTATTAACGTCATATTAACGCGTTGTAATGCGGGCTCTCCGCGCCTGGAAGGCATCCTACGGTTTTCCACCTCGTATGAGCAACGGCGTAGAGCGAAGTAGACGGGTATCAACTCAAACCTCACAGCATGTAACTCGAGCTCCGCTCAGTTTTATCGGGATATCCATAGTCGCTGCATGGGACTAACGACGGGGGTAGCGTTTGGTAAGATAAGACGATGTGATATGTTACAAGAGGGAAAACCGCGGAATCTTCAAATAGGATTACAAACTTGGAAATGGGTTATAATATATATTATCGCCCTTCCTGAGGGTGATATCGGACAAATTTGGCCCGCGGGTAGCATGATATCATGCTGCCCAAATTATAACACTAGTACACTCCCGATGAAAAATTTCTGGGGCCTGTAGTAGCATGATACTATTACCCCCGTAGTAGTATGTAGTAGTAATGCAACTTTTTCGTAGACTTCTATGCTACTATACTACTTCATAGTATTCGGATACTATACTGAGTCCGAAGGTATTATTTCATGCTCCTGCATACTACTAGCATGAAGCGCCACGGTACTATGCGATGCTACTACATGGTTCGTGGGAAATCTATTCCGACCTCGCTGCGTCTGTACTCCATACCACTGCATACGATTCCATGCTATCGCTGTGTCTGTACTCCATACCACTGCCATGCGATTCCATGCTATCGCTGCGTCTTTGCTCCATACCACTGCATACGATTCCATGCTATTGTTCTCATTACAATTTCGACCTACTTCTTAAAGTAGCTAAATATAGTATAGTAGTCGTTAATGAAAATAATTAACCGGTTACCGGGCGGATTTTTGCCGGCAGGGCAATAATGACATTCATAGTTCAAAATTCGGATCAGGTCAGTTCTGTGCGAATCTTCGCATTTCTCCAGTAACTGGGGAAATTGTTTTTAAATCACACCTTCATGATTTACTGTTTTACTATCTTCACCTTCTGTTCCAAACCATGTTAAGTTGTATCACTGACTTTAGATAATTATTTCATTACATTATTGTTAATATAAAAACTTGACTAGTTCTTAAAAAATTGTTCGGTTAAGGGCAGGCACTCTCAAGATTTGCGTGGTAATGCTTGAGTATTAGATAATAGAGTTTAATTGCGCAAACGGTTTAGGAAATATTTCGAACTTTACAGAAAAAAGGCATATGCTAATCAGTGGAAGGAAATGATAAATTTCTAGCATCTCCAGGGCTGTTACGATTACTGACTGAGACGCAGGTCATATATATTCACGAAGTATATGCAGTACCATGGAATATCATCTCATACTGCTATAGCTCCGAAAAACATAGTGGTATGTAGTAGTAAAGAATCATATGTGCAACACCGCAGCGACTTTATCAAGAGTATGAAAGACTATAAGTGCTACTCTAAGCAACTCCTTCAACAAGCTCAGTATTATGTAGTAGTATAACTTCTTTCATACAATTGCATTTAGCGTCGGATAATCTTAAGCAGTAGCATGCTGTAACACGGTAGTCTTGACCTAGAATGCATGTAGTACCATGCAGTAACGCGGTAGTCTTGACATAAAAGCATGTAGTAGCATGCTGCAACACGGTAGTCTTGACCTAGAAGTATGTAGTAGCATGCAGTAACGCTGTAGTCTTGACATAGAAGCATGTAGTAGCACAGTCGATACTGCATGGTACTTTTTCGAACCACTATATACTACCTATTTTGAGAGAATTTTTCATCGGGCTGTGCAGCCCCATGATACCTCCTGGCGGAAATTCGGTAAAAAAGCAACTGCTTTATATCAACCTTTTCTTATAAATTAATGCTAATATTGCTAGCATCTAGTAACTCCTCTTGCGATCTTTGCCAGAAAAAACGAAAAGTTTTTTTCTATCCGATACCTAGGTGATATTCTGCGACCGGTAGCTTACCATGTCATGTTCGAAAATTTGAAATCTTGTTTGAGGCTGGGTGCCTCCCCTATACTTATTGCTGGTCTTGTCAGTAATTTAGTCCTGAATGCAGTGGTGTAATTAAATATTTTTAGAAGCTGTTTGTGGACAGTAAAGCACCGAAAAACAAATAAGACAAACTCACGGCAACTCATCTTTTCTTTCAGGGTACCTTTACCGATGTTGCTTTGTGTGGCTACACGACTCGGAACACATTTTCAAGCAGGGTCAAAGCATGTCAAGCAATTCCTCCGAGTAAGTTCGTACTATTATCATATCGTATTTGGATGCCATTCGGTGTGTCGATATGGTGCGAAGAATAAACCAATTGAATAGCGTTTGGAATTGGAGAAATTGGTGATAAGACGATGTGATATGTTACAAGAGGGAAAACCGCGGAATCTTCAAATAGGATTAGAAACTTGGAAATGGGTAATAATATATATTATCGCCCTTCCTGAGGGTGATAGCAGACAAATTTGGCCCGCGGGTAGCATGATATCATGCTGCCCAAATTATAACACTAGTACACTGTGCAGCCCCATGATACACAACTCCACAGAAGAATCCGAACGCCGTCCGAGTGTTTTTTTTTAGAGGTGATTCGTTGTCTGCCGTACTGACGTCATATGTGACGCACTGTATTGCGTGTATTCCGTGCCTGGAAGGCATCCTACGGTTTTCCACCTCGTATGAGCAACGGCGTAGAGGGAAGTAAACGGATATCAACTCGAACC
>JAKZAO010000052.1:0-61513 GCA_023053555.1 Branchinecta lindahli | reverse complement strand
GGAGTAAAACTGCTCTTCTGGAGTAAAACTGCTCTTCTGGAGTAAAACTGTTCCTCTGGAGTAATACGTTTGGAGTACTGTTTCTCTGGAGTAAGACTGTTCCTCTGGAGTAAGACTGTTCCTCTGGAGTAAAACTGCTGTTCTGGAGTAAAACTGTTCCTCTGGAGTAATATATCTGAACTTAATTTTCTCAGATGATTAGCCTGGCGAAGACTGGTTCTGGCGTGGACAAGACGTAGTTGTCTGGAGTCAAATATTAAATTTTTGGGATCCCATCGAAACCTTTGAGGTCTTGTTCTCTGGAGTAAGACTGTTTCTCTGGAGTAACACTGCCTCTTCTGGAGTAAAACTGTTCCTCTGGAGTGATACGTTTGGAGTACTGTTTCCTCTGGAGTAAGACTGTTCCTCTCGAGTAAGACTGTTCCTCTGGAGTAAGACTGTTCCTCTGGAGAGTAAAACTGTTCCTCTGGAGTAATCACTGCTCTTCTGCAGTAAAACTGTTCCTCTGGAGTAACAGGTCTGGAGTACTGTTTCTTTGGAGTGAGACTGTTTCTCTGGAGTAAAACTGCTCTTCTGGAGTAAAACTGTTCCTCTGGAGTAACACGTTTGGAGTACTGTTTCCTTTGAAGTAAGACTGTTTCTCTGGAGTAACACTGCTTTTCTGGAGGTAAAACTGTTCCTCTGGAGTAACACGTTTGGAGAACTGTTTCTCTGGAGTAAGCTGTTCCTCTGGAGTAAAACTGCTCTTCTGGAGTAAAACTCTTCCTCTGGAGTAATACGTTTGGAGTACTTTTTCTCTGGAGTAAGACTGTTCCTCTGGAGTAAAACTGCTCTTCTGGAGTAAAACTGTTCCTTTGGAGTAATACGTTTGGAGTACTGTTTCTCTGGAGTAAGACTGTTCCTCTGGAGTAAAACTGCTCTTCTGGAGTAAAACTATTCCTCTGGAGTAAAACTTCTGGAGTACTGTTTCTTTGGAGTAAGACTGTTTCTCTGGAGTAACACTGCTCTTCTGGAGTAAAACTGTTCTACTGGAGTAATACGTTTAGGAGTACTGTTTCTCTGGAGTAAGACTCCTCTGGAGTAAAACTTCTCTTCTGGAGTAAAACTGTTCCGCTGGAGTAATACGTTTGGAGTACTGTTTCTCTGGAGTAAGACTGTTCCTCTGGAGTAAAACTGCTCTTCTGGAGTAAAACTGTTCCTCTGGAATACTACGTTTGGAGTACTGTTTCTCTGGAGTAAGACTGTTCCTCTGGAGTAACACTGCTCTTCTTGAGTAAAACTGTTCCTCTGGAGTAAAACGTTTGGAGTATTGTTTCTTTGGAGTAAGACTGTTCATCTGGAGTAAAACGGCTCTTCTGGAGTAAAACTGTTCCTCTGGAGTAATACGTTTGGAGTACTGTTTCTCTGGAGTAAGACTCCTCTGGAGTAAAAACTGCTCTTCTGGAGTAAAACTGTTCCTCTGGAGTAATACGTTTGGAGTACTGTTTCTCTGGAGTGAGACTGTTCCTCTGGAGGTAAAACTGCTCTTCTGGAGTAAAACTGTTCCTCTGGAGTAATACGTTTGGAGTACTTTTTCTCTGGAGTAAGACTGTTCCTCTGGAGTTAAAACTGCTCTTCTGGGGGTAAAACTGTTCCTCTGGAGTAAAACTGCTCTTCTAGAGTAAAACTGTTCCTCTGGAGTAACACGTTTGGAGTACTATTTCTCTGGAGTAAGACTGTTCCTCTGGAGTAAAACTGCTCTTCTGGAGTAAAACTATTCCTCTGGAGTAATACGTCTGGAGTACTGTTTCTCTGGAGTAAGACTGTTCCTCTGAAGTAAAACTGCTCTTCTGGAGTAAAACTTTTCCTCTGGAGTAATACGTTTGGAGTACTTTTTCTCTGGAGTAAGACTGTTCCTCTGGAGTAAAAACTGCTCTTCTGGAGTAAAACTGTTCCTCTGGAGTAATACGTTTGGAGTACTGTTTCTTCTGGAGTAAGACTATTCCTCTGGAGTAAAACTGCTCTTCTGGAGTAAAACTATTCCTCTGGAGTAATACGTCTGGAGTACTGTTTCTTTGGAGTAAGACTGTTTCTCCTGGAGTAACACTGCTCTTCTGGAGTAAAACTGTTCCTCTGGAGTAATACGTTTGGAGTATTGTTTCTCTGGAGTAAGACTGTTCCTCTGGAGTAAAACTGCTCTTCTGGAGTAAAACTGTTCCTCTGAGTAATACGTTAGGAGTACTTTTTCTCTGGAGTAAGACTGTTCCTCTGGAGTAACACTGCTCTTCTGGAGTAAAACTGTTCCTCTGGAGTAATACGTTTGGAGTACTGTTTCTCTGGAGTAAGACTGTTCCTCTGGAGTAAAGCTGGTCTTCTGGAGTAAAACTATTCCTCTGGAGTAATACGTTTGGAGTACTGCTTCTTTGAAGTAAGACTGTTTCTCTGGAGTAACACTGCTTTTCTGGAGTAAAACTGTTCCTCCGGAGTAAACACGTTTGGAGTACTGTTTCTTTGGAGTAAGACTGTTCCTCTGGAGTAAAACTGCTCTGCTGGAATACTACCGGAAACCGGAGAAGTTTGTTAAAAGTAAAAGTTTTATTTGAAGTTAATTAGATGTTCGATTTAGGGGTAAGAAGACATACTGAAAACGATGGGTGAAAATCATTTTTTGGCCGGACAAGTAGTTAGCCCGGAATCCAGCCGAAACCGGAAAATTTGTTAAAAGCAAAAGTTTTATTTGAAGTTGATTAGATGTGTGAATTGGGGGTAAGAAGACATGCTGAACACGATGGTGAAAACCATTTTCTTGACGGACTAGTAGTTAGCTCGGAATCCGGCCGAAACCGGAAAATTTGTTAAAAGCAAAAGTTTTATTTGAAGTTGATTAGATGTTCGATTTAGGGGTAAGGAAACATGCTGAAAACGATGGTGAAAACCATTTTCTTGCCGGACAAGTAGTTCACCCGGAATCCGGCCAAAACTGAAAAATTTGTTAAAAGTAAAATTTGTATTTGAAGTTGATTAGATGATAGATTTTAGGGTAAGAAGAGACGCTGAATCTGTATATGACAATCATTTTTTACCCGGACATATAGTTCGTCCGGAATCCGGTTTGAAACCGGAATTTTTTTTGAAGTTAAAGTTTTATTTGAAGTTGATTAGAGTGGTTCATTATAGGGATAAGGAGATGCGCTGAATTCGTTTCTGAACTATCTTTTTTTGGCTGGACAAGTAGTTCACTTGGAATTCGGCCGAAACCGGAATATTGGCAGAAGTAAAGCAGGAATTTTAAGTTTCGATCAGTTTCGTCAAAATAAATATGGGCTTATACAGGTATATCTGAACTTAATTTTCTCAGATGATTAGCCTGGCGAAGACTGGTTCTGGCGTAGACAAGACGTAGTTGTCGGGGTCAAATATTAAATTTTTGGGATCCCATCGAAACCTTTGGTCTTGTTCTCTGGAGTCAGACTGTTTCTCTGGAGTAACACTGTTTCTCTGGACCATTTTCTTGACGGACTAGTAGTTAGCCCGGAATCCGGCCGAAACCGGAAAATTTGTTAAAAGCAAAAGTTTTATTTGAAGTTGATTAGATGTTCGATTTAGGGGTAAGGAAACATGCTGAAAACGATGGTGAAAAACCATTTTCTTGCCGGACAAGTAGTTCACCCGGAATCCGGCCAAAACTGAAAAATTTGTTAAAAGTAAAATTTGTATTTGAAGTTGATTAGATGATAGATTTTAGGGTAAGAAGAGACGCGTGAATCTGTATATGACAATCATTTTTTACCCGGACATATAGTTCGTCCGGAATCCGGTTGAAACCGGATTTTTTTTTTAAGTTAAAGTTTTATTTTGAAGTTGATTAGATGTTCATTATAGGGATAAGGAGATGCGCTGAATTCGTTTCTGAACTATCTTTTTTTGGCTGGACAAGTAGTTCACTTGGAATTCGGCCGAAACCGGAATATTGGCAGAAGTAAAGCAGGAATTGGAGTAAAACTGCTCTGGGAGTAAAACCTGCTCTTCTGGAGTAAAACTGCTCTTTCTGGAGTAAAACTGTTCCTCTGGAGTAATACGTTTGGAGTACTGTTTCTCTGGAGTAAGACTGTTCCTCTGGAGTAAGACTGTTCCTCTGGAGTAAAACTGCTGTTCTGGAGTAAAACTGTTCCTCTGGAGTAATATATCTGAACTTAATTTTCTCAGATGATTAGCCTGGCGAAGACTGGTTCTGGCGTGGACAAGACGTAGTTGTCTGGGTCAAATAATTAAATTTTTGGGATCCCATCGAAACCTTTGGTCTTGTTCTCTGGAGTAAGACTGTTTCTCTGGAGTAACAACTGCCCTTCTGGAGTAAAACTGTTCCTCTGGAGTGATACGTTTGGAGTACTGTTCCTCTGGAGTAAGACTGTTCCTCTCGAGTAAGACTGTTCCTCTGGAGTAAGACTGTTCCTCTGGAGTAAAACTGTTCCTCTGGAGTAACACTGCTCTTCTGCAGTAAAACTGTTCCTCTGGAGTAACAGGTCTGGAGTACTGTTTCTTTGGAGTGAGACTGTTTCTCTGGAGTAAAACTGCTCTTCTGGAGTAAAACTGTTCCTCTGGAGTAACACGTTTGGAGTACTGTTTCTTTGAAGTAAGACTGTTTCTCTGGAGTAACACTGCTTTTCTGGAGTAAAACTGTTCCTCTGGAGGTAACACGTTTGGAGAACTGTTTCTCTGGAGTAAGCTGTTCCTCTGGAGTAAAACTGCTCTTCTGGAGTAAAACTCTTCCTCTTGAGTAATACGTTTGGAGTACTTTTTCTCTGGAGTAAGACTGTTCCTCTGGAGTAAAACTGCTCTTCTGGAGTAAAGAACTGTTCCTTTGGAGTAATACGTTTGGAGTACTGTTTCTCTGGAGTAAGACTGTTCCTCTGGAGTAAAACTGCTCTTCTGGAGTAAAACTATTCCTCTGGAGTAAAACTTCTGGAGTACTGTTTCTTTGGAGTAAGACTGTTTCTCTGGAGTAACACTGCTCTTCTGGAGTAAAAACTGTTCTACTGGAGTAATACGTTTGGAGTACTGTTTCTCTGGAGTAAGACTCCTCTGGAGTAAAACTGCTCTTCTGGAGTAAAACTGTTCCGCTGGAGTAATACGTTTGGAGTACTGTTTCTCTGGAGTAAGACTGTTCCTCTGGAGTAAAACTGCTCTTCTGGAGTAAAACTGTTCCTCTGGAATAATACGTTTGGAGTACTGTTTCTCTGGAGTAAGACTGTTCCTCTGGAGTAACACACTGCTCTTCTTGAGTAAAACTGTTCCTCTGGAGTAAAACGTTTGGAGTATTGTTTCTTTGGAGTAAGACTGTTCCTCTGGAGTAAAACGGCTCTTCTGGAGTAAAACTGTTCCTCTGGAGTAATACGTTTGGAGTACTGTTTCTCTGGAGTAAGACTCCTCTGGAGTAAAACTGCTCTTCTGGAGTAAAACTGTTCCTCTGGAGTAATACGTTTGGAGTACTGTTTCTCTGGAGTGAGACTGTTCCTCTGGAGTAAAACTGCTCTTCTGGAGTAAAACTGTTCCTCTGGAGTAATACGTTTGGAGTACTTTTTCTCTGGAGTAAGACTGTTCCTCTGGAGTAAAACTGCTCTTCTGGGGTAAAAACTGTTCCTCTGGAGTAAAACTGCTCTTCTAGAGTAAAACTGTTCCTCTGGAGTAACACGTTTGGAGTACTATTTCTCTGGAGTAAGACTGTTCCTCTGGAGTAAAACTGCTCTTCTGGAGTAAAACTATTCCTCTGGAGTAATACGTCTGGAGTACTGTTTCTCTGGAGTAAGACTGTTCCTCTGAAGTAAAACTGCTCTTCTGGAGTAAAACTTTTCCTCTGGAGTAATACGTTTGGAGTACTTTTTCTCTGGAGTAAAACTATTCCTCTGGAGTAAAACTTCTGGAGTACTGTTTCTTTGGAGTAAGACTGTTTCTCTGGAGTAACACTGCTCTTCTGGAGTAAAACTGTTCTACTGGAGTAATACGTTTGGAGTACTGTTTCTCTGGAGTAAGACTCCTCTGGAGTAAAACTGCTCTTCTGGAGTAAAACTGTTCCGCTGGAGTAATACGTTTGGAGTACTGTTTCTCTGGAGTAAGACTGTTCCTCTGGAGTAAAACTGCTCTTCTGGAGTAAAACTGTTCCTCTGGAATAATACGTTTGGAGTACTGTTTCTCTGGAGTAAGACTGTTCCTCTGGAGTAACACTGCTCTTCTTGAGTAAAACTGTTCCTCTGGAGTAAAACGTTTGGAGTATTGTTTCTTTGGAGTAAGACTGTTCCTCTGGAGTAAAACGGCTCTTCTGGAGTAAAACTGTTCCTCTGGAGTAATACGTTTGGAGTACTGTTTCTCTGGAGTAAGACTCCTCTGGAGTAAAACTGCTCTTCTGGAGTAAAACTGTTCCTCTGGAGTAATACGTTTGGAGTACTGTTTCTCTGGAGTGAGACTGTTCCTCTGGAGTAAAACTGCTCTTCTGGAGTAAAACTGTTCCTCTGGAGTAATACGTTTGGAGTACTTTTTCTCTGGAGTAAGACTGTTCCTCTGGAGTAAAACTGCTCTTCTGGGGTAAAACTGTTCCTCTGGAGTAAAACTGCTCTTCTAGAGTAAAACTGTTCCTCTGGAGTAACACGTTTGGAGTACTATTTCTCTGGAGTAAGACTGTTCCTCTGGAGTAAAACTGCTCTTCTGGAGTAAAACTATTCCTCTGGAGTAATACGTCTGGAGTACTGTTTCTCTGGAGTAAGACTGTTCCTCTGAAGTAAAACTGCTCTTCTGGAGTAAAACTTTTCCTCTGGAGTAATACGTTTGGAGTACTTTTTCTCTGGAGTAAGACTGTTCCTCTGGAGTAAAACTGCTCTTCTGGAGTAAAACTGTTCCTCTGGAGTAATACGTTTGAAGTACTGTTTCTCTGGAGTAAGACTATTCCTCTGGAGTAAAACTGCTCTTCTGGAGTAAAACTATTCCTCTGGAGTAATACGTCTGGAGTACTGTTTCTTTGGAGTAAGACTGTTTCTCTGGAGTAACACTGCTCTTCTGGAGTAAAACTGTTCCTCTGGAGTAATACGTTTGGAGTATTGTTTCTCTGGAGTAAGACTGTTCCTCTGGAGTAAAACTGCTCTTCTGGAGTAAAACTGTTCCTCTGGAGTAATACGTTTGGAGTACTTTTTCTCTGGAGTAAGACTGTTCCTCTGGAGTAAAACTGCTCTTCTGGAGTAAAACTGTTCCTCTGGAGTAATACGTTTGGAGTACTGTTTCTCTGGAGTAAGACTGTTCCTCCGGAGTAAAACTGGTCTTCTTTAGTAAAACTATTCCTCTGGAGTAATACGTTTGGAGTACTGCTTCTTTGAAGTAAGACTGTTTCTCTGGAGTAACACTGCTTTTCTGGAGTAAAACTGTTCCTCCGGAGTAACACGTTTGGAGTACTGTTTCTTTGGAGTAAGACTGTTCCTCTGGAGTAAAACTGCTCTGCTGGAATACTACCGGAAACCGGAAAGTTTGTTAAAAGTAAAAGTTTTATTTGAAGTTAATTAGATGTTCGATTTAGGGGTAAGAAGACATACTGAAAACGATGGTGAAAATCATTTTTTGGCCGGACAAGTAGTTAGCCCGGAATCCAGCCGAAACCGGAAAATTTGTTAAAAGCAAAAGTTTTATTTGAAGTTGATTAGATGTGTGAATTGGGGGTAAGAAGACATGCTGAACACGATGGTGAAAACCATTTTCTTGACGGACTAGTAGTTAGCCCGGAATCCGGCCGAAACCGGAAAATTTGTTAAAAGCAAAAGTTTTATTTGAAGTTGATTAGATGTTCGATTTAGGGGTAAGGAAACATGCTGAAAACGATGGTGAAAACCATTTTCTTGCCGGACAAGTAGTTCACCCGGAATCCGGCCAAAACTGAAAAATTTGTTAAAAGTAAAATTTGTATTTGAAGTTGATTAGATGATAGATTTTAGGGTAAGAAGAGACGCTGAATCTGTATATGACAATCATTTTTTACCCGGACATATAGTTCGTCCGGAATCCGGTTGAAACCGGATTTTTTTTGAAGTTAAAGTTTTATTTGAAGTTGATTAGATGTTCATTATAGGGATAAGGAGATGCGCTGAATTCGTTTCTGAACTATCTTTTTTTGGCTGGACAAGTAGTTGACTTGGAATTCGGCCGAAACCGGAATATTGGCAGAAGTAAAGCAGGAATTTTAAGTTTCGATCAGTTTCGTCAAAATAAATATGGCTTATACAGGTATATCTGAACTTAATTTTCTCAGATGATTAGCCTGGCGAAGACTGGTTCTGGCGTAGACAAGACGTAGTTGTCTGGGTCAAATATTAAATTTTTGGGATCCCATCGAAACCTTTGGTCTTGTTCTCTGGAGTAAGACTGTTTCTCTGGAGTAACACTGTTTCTCTGGAGTAACACTGCCCTTCTGGAGTAAAACTGTTCCTCTGGAGTGATACGTTTGGAGTACTGTTCCTCTTGAGTAAGACTGTTCCTCTGGAGTAAGACTGTTCCTCTGGAGTAAGACTGTTCCTCTCGAGTAAGACTGTTCCTCTGGAGTAAGACTGTTCCTCTGGAGTAAAACTGTTCCTCTGGAGTAACACTGCTCTTCTGCAGTAAAACTGTTCCTCTGGAGTAACAGGTCTGGAGTACTGTTTGTTTGGAGTGAGACTGTTTCTCTGGAGTAAAACTGCTCTTCTGGAGTAAAACTGTTCCTCTGGAGTAACACGTTTGGAGTACTGTTTCTTTGAAGTAAGACTGTTTCTCTGGAGTAACACTGCTTTTCTGGAGTAAAACTGTTCCTCTGGAGTAAAACGTTTGGAGAACTGTTTCTCTGGAGTAAGCTGTTCCTCTGGAGTAAAACTGCTCTTCTGGAGTAAAACTCTTCCTCTGGAGTAATACGTTTGGAGTACTTTTTCTCTGGAGTAAGACTGTTCCTCTGGAGTAAAACTGCTCTTCTGGAGTAAAACTGTTCCTTTGGAGTAATACGTTTGGAGTACTGTTTCTCTGGAGTAAGACTGTTCCTCTGGAGTAAAACTGCTCTTCTGGAGTAAAACTATTCCTCTGGAGTAAAACTTCTGGAGTACTGTTTCTTTGGAGTAAGACTGTTTCTCTGGAGTAACACTGCTCTTCTGGAGTAAAACTGTTCTACTGGAGTAATACGTTTGGAGTACTGTTTCTCTGGAGTAAGACTCCTCTGGAGTAAAACTGCTCTTCTGGAGTAAAACTGTTCCGCTGGAGTAATACGTTTGGAGTACTGTTTCTCTGGAGTAAGACTGTTCCTCTGGAGTAAAACTGCTCTTCTGGAGTAAAACTGTTCGTCTGGAATAATACGTTTGGAGTACTGTTTCTCTGGAGTAAGACTGTTCCTCTGGAGTAACACTGCTCTTCTTGAGTAAAACTGTTCCTCTGGAGTAAAACGTTTGGAGTATTGTTTCTTTGGAGTAAGACTGTTCCTCTGGAGTAAAACGGCTCTTCTGGAGTAAAACTGTTCCTCTGGAGTAATACGTTTGGAGTACTGTTTCTCTGGAGTAAGACTCCTCTGGAGTAAAACTGCTCTTCTGGAGTAAAACTGTTCCTCTGGAGTAATAGGTTTGGAGTACTGTTTCTCTGGAGTGAGACTGTTCCTCTGGAGTAAAACTGCTCTTCTGGAGTAAAACTGTTCCTCTGGAGTAATACGTTTGGAGTACTTTTTCTCTGGAGTAAGACTGTTCCTCTGGAGTAAAACTGCTCTTCTGGGGTAAAACTGTTCCTCTGGAGTAAAACTGCTCTTCTGGAGTAAAACTGTTCCTCTGGAGTAACACGTTTGGAGTACTATTTCTCTGGAGTAAGACTGTTCCTCTGGAGTAAAACTGCTCTTCTGGAGTAAAACCATTCCTCTGGAGTAATAACTGGAGTACTGTTTCTCTGGAGTAAGACTGTTCCTATGAAGTAAAACTGCTCTTCTGGAGTAAAACTGTTTCCTCTGGAGTAATACGTTTGGAGTACTGTTTGGAGTACTATTTCTCTGGAGTAAGACTGTTCCTCTGGAGTAAAACTGCTCTTCTGGAGTAAAACCATTCCTCTGGAGTAATATATCTGGAGTACTGTTTCTCTGGAGTAAGACTGTTCCTATGAAGTAAAACTGCTCTTCTGGAGTAAAACTTTTCCTCTGGAGTAATACGTTTGGAGTACTTTTTCTCTGGAGTAAGACTGTTCCTCTGGAGTAAAACTGCTCTTCTGGAGTAAAACTGTTCCTCTGGAGTAATACGTTTGGAGTACTGTTTCTCTGGAGTAAGACTATTCCTCTGGAGTAAAACTGCTCTTCTGGAGTAAAACTATTCCTCTGGAGTAATACGTCTGGAGTACTGTTTCTTTGGAGTAAGACTGTTTCTCTGGAGTAACACTGCTCTTCTGGAGTAAAACTGTTCCTCTGGAGTAATACGTTTGGAGTATTGTTTCTCTGGAGTAAGACTGTTCCTCTGGAGTAAAACTGCTCTTCTGGAGTAAAACTGTTCCTCTGGAGTAATACGTTTGGAGTACTGTTTCTCTGGAGTAAGACTGTTCCTCTGGAGTAAAACTGGTCTTCTGGAGTAAAACTATTCCTCTGGAGTAATACGTTTGGAGTACTGCTTCTTTGAAGTAAGACTGTTTCTCTGGAGTAACACTGCTTTTCTGGAGTAAAACTGTTCCTCCGGAGTAACACGTTTGGAGTACTGTTTCTCTGGAGTAAGACTATTCCTCTGGAGTAAGACTGTTCCTCGTCATGATACGATGAGATGTTTTACGTCATGATACGATGGAAAGTACAGGACCCCAGGTGGACACGACAGATGCTGACGTCAGACCAGACGACAACATGGCGTTCGGAAAATACCGCCCCCCAACCAAAGGAAACGGCGAAGAAGAGAAGAAATATACTATTTCGTGTGCATGGAAAACACGGATTGAACCCTGCACGCACGAACGAGTTCAAGTTATTATCAACCTGGAAGAGAATCTACTGGATCAAAACGTACTCCTACACATCTTCGGCAATCAAGATGAAGTGATTGAAGGTCTCGAAATAGAGGAACAGATTATCGAGTTTACAGACGGAACGGCACACGTGCTCATCTTCAACCTTGGCACAGAGGCGATCACATTACAGAAGAAGACTAACCTCGGAACCGGAGAAATCCTACAGGATGAAGATTTAAAGCCATTTAAAGAAGAACTCCTGACAGAAATTAACCACGTGGGATCCCAAGAAGACTACCCCCTAACTTGGCAAGAATTCATTGATCAGTTCAACCTGGATCATATCAAGAACCAAAGCCTGAAACGCAAGATTATGGACATACTGTGGTCCTACAGAGATGTATTCTCAACTAGCGAAGATGACTTCGGACGGACCGACCTTGTCGAAATGACCATCGAAACCGAAGGAGGCCCAGTTGCTAGCGCCCCATACAGAACCCCATGGCATTTGAGGCCGTGGTTACGCGAACACATAGCGTCACTTCTAAGGAAAGGAGTCATAACACCTGTCGACAGTGCATTTGCTTCACCCTTGGTCCTAGTCAAGAAGAAATCTGGAGAATACAGAATGTGCGTGGACTATCGTAAGTTGAATGCCGTAACAAGAAAAAGCCAGTTCAGGATCCCGAGATTGGACGACTGTTTAGATGCCATATCAAGCAAAGCACGTTACTTCACGAGCACTGATTTAAATTCAGCATATCATCAGATCCCCATCAAGAAGAGCGATCAAGGTGTTACTGCCTTCGTAACGAGCGAAGGGGAGCAATATGCGTTTACGGCTATGCCCTTAACCCCGGAACTTAAAGGAGCTGAGAAGCGTCATTGGATTGTTCAGCTTCTTCAGAAAGTTCATCAAGGACTTCTCAACACACTGTCGGCCACTCACAACACTTACGCAGAAGAGCAACCAGCCGTTCACATTCACACCAGAAGCCGGAGAAGCCTTGGAATTCTTAAAGAACGAACTAATGAAGCAACCAATCTTAGCCTTACCTGATTTAACACAGAAGTTCATCCTGCAGACAGACGCAAGTTCCATTGGCATAGGCTGCGTCCTTCTTCAGTCAGTAGAGGGCAAGGAGCGCGTCGTTGCATACGCCAGCAAAGCATTAACTAAAGCAGAACAAAATTGGTCAGCAGTGGTACGCGAACTCTTCGCAATTATCAACTTTACGAACTACTTCAGAGCATATCTACTTGGACGGAAGTTTGAACTCAGGACGGACGCAAGGTCCCTTCAATACATCCAAACCGTAAAGGAACCAGCACCTAGGCTGATGAGATGGATTTGGAGACTTCAGGAATACGATTTCGACATCAAATACGTCAAAGGAAAAACGAACGTCGTAGCTGATTTCCTATCTAGGAACCACGAAGTCAACCACGTAACCATCGGTACTCTAGATCTGGAAAACATCTCACGATACCAACAGCAAGATAGAATATGCGAAGCACTCAGACGCTACTTTGTTGAATGTGACCCTCTACCCCCTGACCTAAATCACTACATGAGGGAAATCGACAACTTTATCTACGATGAAGATAAGATGCTCATCTGTCGGATCGTTTGTCCAACACAAAATTACAGGAAGAAGGATGTTCGGATAGTACCATTTATCCCCGAAGGTCTACAGGGAGAAGCACTTCGGTACGTCCACGCGACAGTTTCAGCGCACCTAGGAGTAACGAAGACGTTCGCTGCGATCCGAGACCTATACTACATGCCATCGATGTTATTCAAGGTCAAGCAGTTCGTCTCCGACTGCGTCGAGTGCACCAGGCGGAAAAGCCCGCCAACACATCCGCATGCACCACTAGGTGAAGTCCCCACCGCATCAGAAGTGATGCAGATCGTGAGCATTGATGTGTTCGGGACAGGTTTCCCACTTACTACCAACGGCAACCGTTCCATTATGACAGCATGCTGTCATTTCAGCGGATTTCTGTTCGCATACCCCTTAAAGGACGAAACCGCACTCTCAATCTGCAAAGCGTTGACCCACCTATTTCTAACATTTGCCACGCCTCAGATAGTATTATCTGATAGAGGAAGTAATTTTCTGGCGGAGATCACCAACGAGCTAATGAGAACGCTGAGAGTCACCAGATTCCGCACTTCAAGCTATCGGCCGCAAGCAAATGCGAAAATTGAAAGACGACACCGAGACATGGCAAATATAATGAGCATCCTAGTAAAAAAGGACAGGCTTACCTGGGATGAGCAAGTTCCTTTCGTATGTAGCGCTTTAAACGCCGCTTGGTCTGAATCACGACGAGAATCACCGTTCTTCTTGATGTTCGGACGAGACCCAAGCTCCACAGAAGAAATCGTCGATTCCAAAACGCATTGGAACTCGCCAGAAACCTATAAGAAAGAATTTGTCACGCGGTTGCAGTCAGCATATTCGGAAGTCAGAAAACAGCTGATGAAGTCAAAACAACAGCAAAAAGAGAAACATGACGAGCGGTTTGCCAAAAACTACAGAACGTACGAAATTGGAGACGTCGTTTGGCTCAGAAACGAGTATTCAGGAGCACTGAAGAAATTAGCAGACAAGTACACAGGACCCTGGAGGATCCTGGAATGTTTCAGTAACAATTTAACATACAAACTCCGAAACATTGAGACGAACAGAGAGACAATTGCACATCTAAACCGACTTAAGGCAGGAAAAATGTCATCCCCTTGGGAAAGTGTCCCTATCTCAGAAACAGAATCAGATGAATCAGAAGAAGAATGTTTCCTGGACCCTCAGAAAAACCCATTATCAAGAGTCAAGGCTTTAAACTGGAAAGACAGGGGAATGGATGAAGAAGAAAAAGAAGACCTGGACAACTACTTATACAGCACTGGCGAGGGAGCTGGAATAGACACGACCCCGAGTTTCGAGACCAGCAAGACGTCAGAGAGTCACCCACCCTTAACCACAGCCCCATCTTTAAACCCAGAAGCACGTGTGTGGAAACCAGGTAGTTCACCGAATTCAGATGACGAAGAAGAGAAACCGAAAACCAGTTTTTCCCCCAACCTCTGGTCCACTCCGTTCCCTACCGCACGAGTTAAATAAGATGTTGGAACCCCAATCAGCCCAGTTCCTCGACAAGAACCGATCCCAGGAGGCTCAAACACTAACGTTCCACTTGCAAAAAACCCACGTGAAAACTTCGCGAATATCACGGTATCAGAAGAATATTTACCGAAATCGAAGAAATGGACAAGATTTCTGAAATACATACCTGATCCGTTGGTAGACTTAGGAATTGTTGAGAATTCCAATCCATGGGCACGAAGAAGTCCCAAGAAAGAAGCATCTGGTTCAACATCATCAGAAAGTCGTCACGACGAAGAGGATCGTCCGAATAATCTGGAAGAAATAACAAGGTCACAAGAAGCAAGACCAAGGCTGGGATCTATTCCGAGTAACACACCAACGAACGTGGCTAAACGACCAAACACGGATGAGTCAAGACCAAGATCTGGATCAATTCCTGGTAACACGCCGACCAGTGCGACTAGACGACCAAATCCCGTCCCACACACTCCCGTAACTCCCCAAACACTCAGAACAGCCAGTAAGACACCGATAAGACAGTCATTAGGAATTGGTGTTCCTAAAAGGCCGGCAATGGCAGAATCAAGGAAACTATTTTTGAAGGGGAAGAAGCATGCCCAGCAACAACTCGACGAATTTGACAGAGCTACTCTGCCCGAACGGATTCGCTCCGAAAGCGATCCCCCAGTCGTAACCTCGTACGGTAGAACGTCAAAGGTACCAGATCGATATGATCCGAGTAAATGGTTGAAGAAAAAATAGAAAAACACACTCTAACTATGAAAGAATGGCATGAATGGAATAATAGTTGTTCAAGACTGCAATGCATGAAGTAACAGAATCTAAATGGGAATTAGGATTACTAAGAACCTCTATTGTTTTTCTAATATGTAAATTCAAACTTACCCGTGTTCATCCAGGGACACTCGGATTGTTTCATCCATGATCCAGTACGCCGACGCCATACACTCAACACTACACTAAAATCACTAGACACAACAAACTCAAAGAGTACGGCGCGCGGAGAAAGCGAGCGGTTCTATGCTCCTTGGAGGAGGCTACACGGAAATGCCGAAAAATCAACAAAGTAATATGATTATTAGGAGAAATTATTCTGGAAAACTCGAGTGGGTCGACGGTGGAGTACTACACCCTCGACGCACGCGACTATTTAAAAGTAAGGGAAATTAATAAGTAAAATGAAGGAATTAAAGACATATTCGCGGCAAATATGTTGAGGAATTCAGAAACCGGATGCAGCTGACGTTACATTGTAAGAAGCAGGGTGTTCGAAAGATGAAAGAAGTTATTCAGCCGACAATCAGTAAGGCGATTTAGCCGATGGGATGATCCCCTCCTTTGGAGAAATAGTAAGCCAGGTGATAGGCTTAACGAGCGGTCGTTAATTCAAAGCATTAAGGGACTCCATTGTAAATGTCCGCAACATGATGACAGAACTTTGCACACACAAAAAAATGCTGGCCAGCATATCAAATGTGCAACAGATATAGATCGAAGAGTTACAGGGAAAGTCATAAGCGCTACGCTTTCATAAGCGCGTCGAATATGTATTTGTCGTCTGACATATCAAGACTCGAACTTGCAGTCTTGACCATATTAGCAGGCATTTTAAGCCCTAAGATTTGGATCCCAAGAGTAAGAGATCTTGGACGGGATATCGAAAAATGCACCAAATGGACATAAGCTACCGATCACCGCGTTGAGATTGAGCATGATGAAGTATTGCTCGACATAAATTGAGGTTGTTGACAGTAAAATATAATTTTCATGACTTTCAGCCATTGACCGACCGAAAAGACTTGCACTAATTGAAGTGGAAAAGCTATTAACCCATGTGACAAACCGAAGCTACACGCTTACAACCAAAGTAGCGAAGTAGAAATACTTTGGTATACTCGATTTTGTCCCCAAAATGAACCCATTCAAGCCTAGAACACGTCGATCATCCCTCTAATGACTTTTCTCCAGTGTTATTTCTAGTTGTTGTAAATGCCTAAATTACTTCAGTTAAAGTCAGAAAAAAAAAAATCGTTACAGAAAGCAGGATCAGATGACGGAAAAGAGTCATAAACTTTTTCCCGCTCTCTCGGAGAATTTGATGAGTTGCGACTTGCGAGCAGTCATTGGCGCTTCTGTTCTAGTTAAACGTCCGATTTAAGAGGGAAATAAGATCTGTCAGTAAACTTAGATGGATCGCCGTGTTGCAAGTGTTCATTCCCGTTTGGCGCGAGAAAATCAAGTTTGAAACGAGAAAAAACGGGCAGAATTTTATTTACGACGAGAATTGTGGGCAAAGGGCGACAAGTGTGGATTGTAGCCAATCACATAGCCTACAGAAAAATAGTAGGGCGAAAGCGGTCGTCTGAAGGGCGATTCGCACAAGGAAACTTTAAAAGTCAATACAAGCGCCTAGCAGGTGGAGCCACTTGTATTGACCGCGTTTAAGATGTTTAGTTTCTTTTGTTTTTTTTGCGACAAGCTCCACCTGCCCCAAGTGTTACGACGTCCAGCCCTAAATGTATAGTAATTAGTGTTAATAATCCATGTCAATAATGTAAATAGATGTTGGTAACAGTGCAATAATATAAGTATATGAAAAGATGAGAAATCTAACTAGTGAAGTAAACAAAATTAGATAAGTGAAGTTTTATCTAATAAGGCACATATTTAAAAAGTGAAAAAATGAAGCCTTTTAAAAAAAAAGATAAGTGAAAAGTGAAAATTAATGTAGAAGTTTATGAAAAGGTTCTAAGTGTTAAATTGGCGAAAAAACCCTCGGACAACTCGAAACAGACCACCAGCACCCGAACTTCCCTTTAGACTGATCATCAGGAAAAATACTACAGTAAGAACATTACGTGGACGTAAATTTCTCCCACGGATGGAAGGGATAAAAGCAACTATCTTCTGCTAAAGACTGTAACCAGTAAATAACGGCCGACCAAACGAACATTCTTCTCTACCACTCTACGGTCGCGAGCTGAAAATGATCTATTATCTTGATCTATTAACTTTCTACTACATTCGAACAATATCTAACGGCCGACCAAACGGACCTCTACTTCATTATGGTCGCGAGCTGAAATTATCTTCACCAATCAATTATCTTCACCAATCAGATGAAATTTATCTAAAGGAAAAGGATGAATACTACAAAATGGACAAGAGTGGAAGTTTCACAAAAGGCTAGTGAGTGAACGTAAACGGTGTCCGAGGAGCCAATTTAAAAAAAAAAGTACTCATCATAATTAGGTTAGGTTTGTACATAATGTAAGTGATCGTGTAATTAACCATATTTGATATTCATGCGCTAAGGATTAATGCTTATGTTGTTTGCACCCCGTCATTAGTATTGTAACAATCATTAAGTGTAGTATTCGTATTTTAACATTCAGTAGTAGTAGCAGTATTCATTTATATTGACAGTAGTAATTAACCATAAGTATATAATCAATAGTTATTCTGTTTTGTATATAGTAGGTAATGAGTAATTAATTATTACAGATCGGGAGATCTGTTTTTCCGTAGGTGGGCCGAGTTGTAACGGATGATCGTAACACTAATATTTAATAACCTGCGAGTCGCAACTCCCTCGGCATACGGCACCACGAGTAAGATTTAGATGACGAGTGCTAGATTTATGGTCTCGCGGATTTAGCAAGATCGCTAAATATCTGCAGACTCAGAGTAAGCAATATTGGCACAAGTTTTAGCAAGATTGCAAATGTTAGCAATCTTGCAAATATTTAGCAAGATCGCTAAATATATTCAAACTCAGAGTAAGCAATATTGGCAAAAGTTTTAACAAGATTGCAGGTATTTAGCAAGATCGCTAATTCCCTAACCGGGATCACGGAAAGTTATAAAAGCCAGGAGTTGGGAGTCGCACGAGTTAGTTCTTCGACAGTTAGTTTTTCAAGAGTTAGTTCTTCGATAGTTAGTTCCTCGCAAGTGAGTTCTTCGTCAGTGTTATCTACTCGTCGGCGTTTGCCTTCGTTTTCGTCTACAGTATCCAGTGTTAGTACGATTCCAGTTAAAGTGCAACTGAAGAGCAGATGTCGACATACCTGGAGGATTAGTAGTAAGCGATATCAGGCTTAGGATTTAGGAGTGGAATTAGTAACGCCGTTTAAGGTAAAATAAACATTCATTTATACCTCAACCTGTGTTGTATATAGTTCTACCACCGAAGGTAAAGAACCCCGATACACCGCCTCCGCGCTACGTTATTATCTCTCTATACTGCTACATTACTCCAGAGGAACAGTCTTACTCCAGAGAAACAGTACTCCAAACGTATTACTCCAGAGGAACAGTTTTACTCCAGAAGAGCAGTTTTACTCCAGAAGAGCAGTTTTACTCCAGAGAAACAGTACTCCAAACGTATTACTCCAGAGGAACAGTTTTACTCCAGAAGAGCAGTGTTACTCCAGAGAAACAGTCTTACTCCAAAGAAACAGTACTCCAGACGTTTTACTCCAGAGGAATAGTTTTACTCCAGAGGAGCAGTTTTACTCCAGAGGAACAGTCTTACTCCAAAGAAACAGTACTCCAGACGTTTTACTCCAGAGGAATAGTTTTACTCCAGAGGAGCAGTTTTACTCCAGAGGAACAGTCTTACTCCAGAGAAACAGTACTCCAAACGTATTACTCCAGAGGAACAGTTTTACTCCAGAAGAGCAGTTTTACTCCAGAGGAACAGTCTTACTCCAGAGAAACAGTACTCCAAACGCATTACTCCAGAGGAACAGTTTTACTCCAGAAGAGCAGTTTTACTCCAGAGGAACAGTCTTACTCCAGAGAAACAGTACTCCAAACATATTACTCCAGAGGAACAGTCTTACTCCAGAGAAACAATACTCCAAACGTATTACTCCAGAGGAACAGTTTCACTCCAGAAGAGCAGTGTTACTCTAGAGAAACAGTCTTACTCCAAAGAAACAGTACTCCAAACGAATTACTCCAGAGGAACAGTTTTACTCCAGAGGAACAGTTTTACTCCAGAAGAGCAGTGTTACTCCAGAGAAACAGTCTTACTCCAAAGAAACAGTACTCCAGACGTATTACTCCAGAGGATTAGTTTTACTCCAGAAGAGCAGTTTTACTCCAGAGGAACAGTCTTACTCCAGAGAAATAGTACTCCAAACGTGTTACTCCAGAGGAACAGTTTTACTCCAGAAGAGCAGTTTTACTCCAGAGGAACAGTACTCCAAACGTATTACTCCAGAGGAATAGTTTTACTCCAGAAGAGCAGTTTTACTCCAGAAGAGCAGTTTTACTCCAGAGAAACAGTACTCCAAACGTATTACTCCAGAGGAACAGTTTTACTCCAGAAGAGCAGTGTTACGTCCAGAGAAACAGTCTTACTCCAAAGAAACAGTACTCCAGACGTTTTACTCCAGAGGAATAGTTTTACTCCAGAGGAGCAGTTTTACTCCAGAGGAACAGTCTTACTCCAAAGAAACAGTACTCCAGACGTTTTACTCCAGAGGAATAGTTTTACTCCAGAGGAGCAGTTTTACTCCAGAGGAACAGTCTTACTCCAGAGAAACAGTACTCCAAACGTATTACTCCAGAGGAACAGTTTTACTCCAGAAGAGCAGTCTTACTCCAGAGGAACAGTCTTACTCCAGAGAAACAGTACTCCAAACGTAGTACTCCAGAGGAACAGTTTTACTCCAGAAGAACAGTCTTACTCCAGAGAAACAATACTCCAAACGTATTACTCCAGAGGAACAGTTTTACTCCAGATGAGCAGTGTTACTCCAGAGAAACAGTCTTACTCCAAAGAAACAGTACTCCAGACGTATTACTCCAGAGGAATAGTTTTACTCCAGAAGAGCAGTTTTACTCCAGAGGAACAGTCTTACTCCAGAGAAACAGTCTTACTCCAAAGAAACAATACTCCAAACGTATTACTCCAGAGGAACAGTTTTACTCCAGAAGAGCAGTTTTACTCCAGAGGAACAGTCTTACTCCAGAGAAACAGTACTCCAAACGTATTACTCCAGAGGAACAGTTTTACTCCAGAGGAACAGTCTTACTCCAGAGAAACAATACTCCAAGACGTATTACTCCAGAGGAATAGGTTTACTCCAGAAGAGCAGTTTTACTCCAGAGGAACAGTCTTACTCCAGAGAAACAGTCTTACTCCAAAGAAACAATACTCCAAACGTATTACTCCAGAGGCACAGTTTTACTCCAGAAAAGCAGTGTTACTCCAGAGAAACCTTACTCCAAAGAAACAGTATTCCAGACGTATTACTCCAGAAGAATAGTTTTACTCCAGAACAGCAGTTTTACTCCAGAGGAACAGTCTTACTCCAGAGGAACAGTCTTACTCCAGAGAAACAGTACTCCAAACGTATTACTCCAGAGGAACAGTTTTACTCCAGAAGAGCAGTTTTACTCCAGAGGAACAGTCTTACTCCAAAGAAACAATACTCCAAACGTATTACTCCAGAGAAACAGTCTTACTCCAGAGAAACAGTACTCCAGACGTATTACTCCAGAGGAATAGTTTTACTCCAGAAGAGCAGTTTTACTCCAGAAGAGCAGTTTTACTCCAGAGAAACAGTACTCCAAACGTATTACTCCAGAGGAACAGTTTTACTCCAGAAGAGCAGTGTTACTCCAGAGAAACAGTCTTACTCCAAAGAAACAATACTCCAAACGTATTACTCCAGAGGAACAGTTTTACTCCAGGAGAGCAGTTTTACTCCAGTGGAAAAGTCTTACTCCAGAGGAACAGTCCTACTCCAGAGAAACAGTACTCCAAACGTATTACTCCAGAGAACAGTTTTACTCCAGAGGAACAGTCTTACTCCAAAGAAACATTCATACTCCCTTCAAACGTATTACTCCAGAGGAACAGTTTTACTCCAGAAGAGCAGTTTTACTCCAGAGGAACAGTCTTACTCCAGAGAAACAGTACTCCAAACGTATTACTCCAGACGAACAGTTGTACTCCAGAGGAACAGTCTTACTCCAGAGAAACAATACTCCAAACGTATTACTCCAGAGGAACAGTTTTACTCCTGAAAAGCAGTGTTACTCCAGAGAAACAGTCTTACTCCAAAGAAACAGTATTCCAGACGTATTACTCCAGAAGAATAGTTTTACTCCAGAACAGCAGTTTTACTCCAGAGGAACAGTCTTTACTCCAGAGGAACAGTCTTTACTTCAGAGAAACAGTACTCCAAACGTATTACTCCAGAGGAACAGTTTTACTCCAGAAGAGCAGTTTTACTCCAGAGGAACAGTCTTACTCCAAACAAACAATACTCCAAACGTATTACTCCAGAGAAACAGTACTCCAGACGTATTACTCCAGAGGAACAGTTTTACTCCAGAACAGCAGTTTTACTCCAGAGGAACAGTCTTACTCCAGAGGAACAGTCTTACTCCAGAGGAACAGTCTTACTCCAGAGAAACAGTACTCCAAACGTATTACTCCAGAGGAACAGTTTTACTCCAGAAAGAGCAGTTTTACTCCAGAAGAGCAGTTTTACTCCAGAGAAACAGTACTCCAAACGTATTACTCCAGAGGAACAGTTTTACTCCAGAAGAGCAGTTTTACCTCCAGAGGAACAGTCTTACTCCAGAGAAACAGTACTCCAAACGCATTACTCCAGAGGAACAGTTTTACTCCAGAAGAGCAGTTTTACTCCAGAGGAACAGTCTTACTCCAGAGAAACAGTACTCCAAACATATTACTCCAGAGGAACAGTCTTACTCCAGAGAAACAATACTCCAAACGTATTACTCCAGAGGAACAGTTTTTACTCCAGAAGAGCAGTGTTACTCTAGAGAAACAGTCTTACTCCAAAGAAACAGTACTCCAAACGTATTACTCCAGAGGAACAGTTTTACTCCAGAGGAACAGTTTTACTCTAGAAGAGCATTGTTACTCCAGAGAAACAGTCTTACTCCAAAGAAACAGTACTCCAGACGTATTACTCCAGAGGAACAGTTTTACTCCAGAGGAACAGTCTTACTCCAAAGAAACAATACTCCAAACGTATTACTCCAGAGGAACAGTTTTACTCCAGAAGAGCAGTTTTACTCCAGAGGAACAGTCTTACTCCAGAGAAACAGTACTCCAAACGTATTACTCCAGAGGAACAGTTTTACTCCAGAGGAATAGTCTTACTCCAGAGAAACAATACTCCAAACGTATTACTCCAGAGAAACAGTTTTACTCCAGAAAAGCAGTGTTACTCCAGAGAAACAGTCTTACTCCAAAAAAACAGTATTCCAGACGTATTACTCCAGAAGAATAGTTTTACTCCAGAACAGCAGTTTTACTCCAGAGGAACAGTCTTACTCCAGAGGAACAGTCTTTACTCCAGAGAAACAGTACTCCAAACGTATTACTCCAGAGGAACAGTTTTACTCCAGAAGAGCAGTTTTACTCCAGAGGAACAGTCTTACTCCAAACAAACAATACTCCAAACGTATTACTCCAGAGAAACAGTACTCCAGACGTATTACTCCAGAGGAACAGTTTTACTCCAGAACAGCAGTTTTACTCCAGAGGAACAGTCTTACTCCAGAGGAACAGTCTTACTCCAGAGAAACAGTACTCCAAACGTATTACTCCAGAGGAACAGTTTTACTCCAGAAGAGCAGTTTTACTCCAGAAGAGCAGTTTTACTCCAGAGAAACAGTACTCCAAACGTATTACTCCAGAGGAACAGTTTTACTCCAGAAGAGCAGTGTTACGTCAAAGAAACAGTCTTACTCCAAAGAAACAGTACTCCAGACGTTTTACTCCAGAGGAATAGTTTTACTCCAGAGGAGCAGTTTTACTCCAGAGGAACAGTCTTACTCCAAAGAAACAGTACTCCAGACGTTTTACTCCAGAGGAATAGTTTTACTCCAGAGGAGCAGTTTTACTCCAGAGGAACAGTCTTACTCCAGAGGAACAGTCTTACTCCAGAGAAACAGTACTCCAAACGTATTACTCCAGAGGAACAGTTTTACTCCAGAAGAGATGTTTTACTCCAGAGGAACAGTCTTACTCCAGAGAAGCAGTACTCCAAACGCATTACTCCAGAGGAAAAGTTTTACTCCAGAAGAGCAGTTTTACTCCAGAGGAACAGTCTTACTCAAGAGAAACAGTACTCCAAACATATTACTCCAGAGGAACAGTCTTACTCCAGAGAAACAATACTCCAAACGTATTACTCCAGAGGAACAGTTTTACTCCAGAAGAGCAGTGTTACTCTAGAGAAACAGTCTTACTCCAAAGAAACAGTACTCCAAACGTATTACTCCAGAGGAACAGTTTTACTCCAGAGGAACAGTTTTACTCTAGAAGAGCAGTGTTACTCCAGAGAAACAGTCTTACTCCAAAGAAACAGTACTCCAGACGTATTACTCCAGAGGAACAGTTTTACCTCCAGAGGAACAGTCTTACTCCAAAGAAACAATACTCCAAACGTATTACTCCAGAGGAACAGTTTTACTCCAGAAGAGCAGTTTTACTCCAGAGGAACAGTCTTACTCCAGAGAAGCAGTACTCCCAAACGTATTACTCCAGAGGAACAGTTTTACTCCAGAAGAGCAGTTTTACTCCAGAGGAACAGTCTTACTCCAGAGAAAACAGTACTCCAAACGTATTACTCCAGAGGAACAGTTTTACTCCAGAAGAGCAGTTTTACTCCAGAGGAACAGTCTTACTCCAGAGAAACAGTACTCCAAACGTATTACTCCAGAGGAACAGTTTTACTCCAGAGGAACAGTCCTTACTCCAGAGAAACAATACTCCAAACGTATTACTTTAGAGGAACAGTTTTACTCCAGAAGAGTTCCTCTGGAGTAATACGTTTGGAGTACTGCTTCTCTGGAGTAAGACTGTTCCTCTGGAGTAAAACTGCTCCTCCGGACTAAAATTATTCCTCTGGAGTAAAACGTCTGGAGTACTGTTTCTTTGGAGTAAGACTGTTTCTCTGGAGTAACACTGCTCTTCTGGAGTAAAACTGTTCCTCTGGAGTAATACGTTTGGAGTACTGTTTCTCTGGAGTAAAACTGCTCTTCTGGAGTAAAACTAATCGTGTGGAGTAACACGTTTGGAGTACTATTTCTCTGGAGTAAGACTGTTCCTCTGGAGTAAAACTGCTCTTCTGGAGTAAAACTATTCCTCTGGAGTAATACGTTTGGAGTACTGTTCCTCTGGAGTAAAACTGCTCTTCTGGAGTAAAACTAATCGTCTGGAGTAACACGTTTGGAGTACTATTTCTCTGGAGTAAGACTGTTCCTCAGGAGTAAAACTGCTCTTCTGGAGTAAAACTATTCCTCTGGAGTAATACGTCTGGAGTACTGTTTCTTTGAAGTAAGACTGTTTCTCTGGAATAACACTGCTCTTCTGCAGTAAAACTGTTCCTCTGGAGTAACACGTCTGGAGTACTGTTTCTTTGGAGTAAGACTGTTTCTCTGGAGTAAGACTGTTCCTCTGGAGTAAAACTGCCTCTTCTGGAGTAAAACTATTCCTCTGGAGTAATACGTCTGGAGTACTGTTTCTTTGGAGTAAGACTGTTTCTCTGGAGTAACACTGCTCTTCTGGAGTAAAACTGTTCCTCTGTAGTAATACGTTTGGAGTATTGTTTCTTTGGAGTAAGACTGTTCCTGTGGAGTAAAACTGCTCTTCTGGAGTAAAACTGTTCCTCTGGAGTAATACGTTTGGAGTACCGTTTCTCTGGAGTAAAACTATTCCTCTGGAGTAATACGTCTGGAGTACTGTTTCTTTGAAGTAAGACTGTTTCTCTGGAGTAACACTGCTCTTCTGCAGTAAAACTGTTCCTCTGGAGTAACACGTCTGGGAGTACTGTTTCTTTGGAGTAAGACTGTTTCTCTGGAGTAAGACTGTTCCTCTGGAGTAAAACTGCTCTTCTGGAGTAAAACTATTCCTCTGGAGTAATACGTCTGGAGTACTGTTTCTTTGGAGTAAGACTGTTTCTCTGGAGTAACACTGCTCTTCTGGAGTAAAACTGTTCCTCTGGAGTAATACGTTTGGAGTATTGTTTCTTTGGAGTAAGACTGTTCCTCTGGAGTAAAACTGCTCTTCTGGAGTAAAACTGTTCCTCTGGAGTAATATGTTTGGAGTACCGTTTCTCTGGAGTAAGACTGTTCCTCTGGAGTAACACTGCTTTTCTGCAGTAAAACTGTTCCTCTGGAGTAAAACTGTTCCTTTGGAGTAATACGTTTTGAGTACTGTTTCTCTGGAGTAAGACTGTTCCTCTGGAGTAAAACTGCTCTTCTGGAGTAAAACTGTTCCTCTGGAGTAATACGTTTCGAGTACTGTTTCTCTGGAGTAAGACTGTTCCTCTGGAGTAAAACTGTTCCTCTGGAGTAATACGTTTGGAGTACTGTTTTCTCTGGAGTAAGACTGTTCCTCTGGAGTAAAACTGCTCTTCTGGAGTAAAACTGTTCCTCTGGAGTAATACGTTTGGAGTATTGTTTCTTTGGAGTAAGACTGTTTCTCTGGAGTAAAACTGCTCTTCTGGAGTAAAACTGTTCCTCTGGAGTAATACGTTTGGAGTACTGTTTCTCTGGAGTAAGACTATTCCTCTGGAGTAAGACTGTTCCTCTGGAGTAAAACTGCTCTTCTGGAGTGAAACTGTTCCTTTGGAGTAATACGTTTGGAGTACTGTTTCTCTGGAGTAAGACTGTTCCTCTGGAGTAAAACTGCTCTTCTGGAGTAAAACTTCTGTTCTGGAGTAAAACTATTCTTCTGGAGTAATACGTCTGGAATACTGTTTCTTTAGAGTAAGACTCTCTGGAGTAACACTGCTCTTCTGGAGTAAAACTGTTCCTCTGGAGTAATACGTTTGGAGTATTGTTTCTTTGGAGTAAGACTGTTCCTCTGGAGTAAAACTGCTCTTCTGGAGTAAAACTGTTCCTCTGGAGTAATACGTTTGGACTACTGTTTCTCTGGAGTAAGACTATTCCTCTGGAGTAAGACTGTTCCTCTGGAGTAAAACTTCTCTTCTGGAGTAAAACTGTTCCTTTGGAGTAATACGTTTGGAGTACTGTTTCTCTGGAGTAAGACTGTTCCTCTGGAGTAAAACTGCTCTTCTGGAGTAAAACTGTTCCTCTGGAGTAATACGTTTGGAGTACTGTTTCTCTGGAGGAAGACTGTTCCTCTGGAGTAAAACTGTTCCTCTGGTTTTACAGTTTTACTGCAGAAAAGCAGTGTTACTCCAGAGGAACAGTCTTACTCCAGAGAAACAGTACTCCAAACGTATTACTCCAGAGGAACAGTTTTACTCCAGAAGAGCAGTTTTACTCCAGAGGAACAGTCTTACTCCAAAGAAACAATACTCCAAACTTATTACTCCAGAGGAACAGTTTTACTCCAGAAGAGCAGTGTTATTCCAGAGAAACAGTCTTACTCCAAAGAAACAGTACTCCAGTCGTGTTACTCCAGAGGAACAGTTTTACTGCAGAAAAGCAGTGTTACTCCAGAGGAACAGTCTTACTCCAGAGAAACAGTACTCCGAACGTATTACTCCAGAGGAACAGTTTTACTCCAGAAGAGCAGTTTTACTCCAGAGGAACAGTCTTACTCCAGAGGAACAGTCTTACTCGAGAGGAACAGTCTTACTCCAGAGGAACAGTCTAACTCCAAAGAAACAATACTCCAAACTTATTACTCCAGAGGAACAGTTTTACTCCAGAAGAGCAGTGTTACTCCAGAGAAACAGTCTTACTCCAAAGAAACAGTACTCCAGTCGTGTTACTCCAGAGGAACAGTTTTACTGCAGAAAAGCAGTGTTACTCCAGAGGAACAGTCTTACTCCAGAGAAACAGTACTCCGAACGTATTACTCCAGAGGAAAAGTTTTACTCCAGAAGAGCAGTGTTACTCCAGAGAAACAGTCTTACTCCAAAGAAACAGTACTCCAGACGTATTACTCCAGAGGAATAGTTTTACTCCAGAAGAGCAGTTTTACTCCAGAGGAACAGTCTTACTCCAGAGAAACAGTACTCCAAACGTATTACTCCAGAGGAATACTTTTACTCCAGAAGAGCAGTTTTACTCCAGAGGAACAGTCTTACTCCAGAGAAACAGTACTCCAAACGTGTTACTCCAGAGGAACAGTTTTACTCCAAAGAAACAGTAATCCAGACGTGTTACTCCAGAGGAACAGTTTTACTGCAGAAGAGCAGTGTTACTCCAGAGAAACAGTCTTACTTCAAAGAAACAGTACTCAGGACGTGTTACTCCAGAGGAACAATTTTACTCCAGAAGAGCAGTTTTACTCCAGAGGAACAGTCTTACTCCAGAGAAACAGTACTCCAAACGTGTTACTCCAGAGGAGCAGTTTTACTGCAGAAAAGCAGTGCTACTCCAGAGAAACAGTCTTACTTCAAAGAAACAGTACTCCAGACGTATTACTCCAGAGGAATAGTTTTACTCCAGAAGAGCAGTTTTACTCCAAAGGAACAGTCTACGTTTGGAGTACTGTTTCTCTGGAGTAAGACTGTTCCTCTGGAGTAAAACTGCTCTCCTGGAGTAAAACTGTTCCTTTGGAGTAACACGTCCTGAGTCCTGTTTCTTTGAAGTAAGACTGTTTCTCTATAGTAACACTGCTCTTCTGGAGTAAAACTGTTCCTCTGGAGTAATACGTTTGGAGTACTGTTTCTCTGGAGTAAGACTATTCCTCTGGAGTAAGACTGTTCCTCTGGAGTAAAACTGCTCTTCTGGAGTAAAACTGTTCCTTTGGAGTAATACGTTTGGAAAACTGTTTCTCTGGAGTAAAACTGCTCTTCTGGAGTAAAACTGCTCTTCTGGAGTAAAACTGTTCCTCTGGAGTAATACGTTTGGAGTATTGTTTCTTTGGAGTAAGACTGTTTCTCTGGAGTAACACTGCTCTTCTGGAGTAAAACTGTTCCTCTGGAGTAATACGTTTGGAGTACTGTTTCTCTGGAGTAAAACTGCTCTTCTGGAGTAAAACTATTCCTCTGGAGTAATACGTCTGGAGTACTGTTTCTCTGGAGTAAGACTGTTTCTCTGGAGTAATACGTTTGGAGTATTGTTTCTTTGGAGTAAGACTGTTCCTCTGGAGTAAAACTGCTCTTCTGGAGTAAAACTGTTCCTCTGGAGTAATACGTTTGGAGTACTGTTTCTCTGGAGTAAGACTGTTCCTCTGGAGTAAGCCTGTTCCTCTGGAGTAAAACTGCTCTCCTGGAGTAAAACTGTTCCTCTGGAGTAATACGTTTGGAGTATTGTTTCTTTGGAGTAAGACTGTTTCTCTGGAGTAACACTGCTCTTCTGGAGTAAAACTGTTCCTCTGGAGTAATACGTTTGGAGTACTGTTTCTCTGGAGTAAAACTGCTCTTCTGGAGTAAAACTATTCCTCTGGAGTAATACGTCTGGAGTACTGTTTCTCTGGAGTAAGACTGTTTCTCTGGAGTAATACGTTTGGAGTATTGTTTCTTTGGAGTAAGACTGTTCCTCTGGAGTAAAACTGCTCTTCTGGAGTAAAACTGTTCCTCTGGAGTAATACGTTTGGAGTACTGTTTCTCTGGAGTAAGACTGTTCCTCTGGAGTAAGACTGTTCCTCTGGAGTAAAACTGCTGTTCTGGAGTAAAACTATTCTTCTGGAGTAATACGTCTGGAATACTGTTTCTTTGGAGTAAGACTGTTTCTCTGGAGTAACACTGCTTTTCTGGAGTAAAACTGATCCTCTGGAGTAACACGTTTGGAGTATTGTTTCTCTGGAGTAAGACTGTTCCTCTGGAGTAAAACTGTTCCTCTGGAGTAATACGTTTGGAGTACTGTTTCTCTGGAGTAAGACTGTTCCTCTGGAGTAAAACTGCTCTTCTGGAGTAAAACTGTTCCTCTGGAGTAATACGTTTGGAGTATTGTTTCTTTGGAGTAAGACTGTTCCTCTGGAGTAAAACTGCTCTTCTGGAGTAAAACTGTTCCTCTGGAGTAATACGTTTGGAGTACTGTTTCTCTGGAGTAAGACTATTCCTCTGGAGTAAGACTGTTCCTCTGGAGTAAAACTGCTCTTCTGGAGTAAAACTGTTCCTTTGGAGTAATACGTTTTGAGTACTGTTTCTCTGGAGTAAGACTGTTCCTCTGGAGTAAAACTGCTCTTCTGGAGTAAAACTGTTCCTCTGGAGTAATACGTTTGGATTACTGTTTCTCTGGAGTAAGACTGTTCCTCTGGAGTAAAACTGTTCCTCTGGAGTAATACGTTTGGAGTACTGTTTCTCTGGAGTAAGACTGTTCCTCTGGAGTAAAACTGCTCTTCTGGAGTAAAACTGTTCCTCTGGAGTAATACGTTTGGAGTATTGTTTCTTTGGAGTAAGACTGTTTCTCTGGAGTAAAACTGCTCTTCTGGAGTAAAACTGTTCCTCTGGAGTAATACGTTTGGAGTACTGTTTCTCTGGAGTAAGACTATTCCTCTGGAGTAAGACTGTTCCTCTGGAGTAAAACTGCTCTTCTGGAGTGAAACTGTTCCTTTGGAGTAATACGTTTGGAGTACTGTTTCTATGGAGTAAGACTGTTCCTCTGGAGTAAAACTGCTCTTCTGGAGTAAAACTTCTGTTCTGGAGTAAAACTATTCTTCTGGAGTAATACGTCTGGAATACTGTTTCTTTAGAGTAAGACTGTTTCTCTGGAGTAACACTGCTCTTCTGGAGTAAAACTGTTCCTCTGGAGTAATACGTTTGGAGTATTGTTTCTTTGGAGTAAGACTGTTCCTCTGGAGTAAAACTGCTCTTCTGGAGTAAAACTGTTCCTCTGGAGTAATACGTTTGGACTACTGTTTCTCTGGAGTAAGACTATTCCTCTGGAGTAAGAATGTTCCTCTGGAGGAAAACTGCTCTTCTGGAGTAAAACTGTTCCTTTGGAGTAATACGTTTGGAGTACTGTTTCTCTGGAGTAAGACTGTTCCTCTGGAGTAAAACTGCTCTTCTGGAGTAAAACTGTTCCTCTGGAGTAATACGTTTGGAGTACTGTTTCTCTGGAGGAAGACTGTTCCTCTGGAGTAAAACTGTTCCTCTTGAGTAATACGTTTGGAGTACTGTTTCTCTGGAGTAAGACTGTTCCTCTGGAGTAAAACTGCTCTTCTGGAGTAAAACTGTTCCTCTGGAGTAATACATTTGGAGTATTGTTTCTTTGGAGTAAGACTGTTTCTCTGGAGTAACACTGCTCTTCTGGAGTAAAACTGTTCCTCTGGAGTAATATGTTTGGAGTACTGTTTCTCTGGAGTAAAACTGCTCTACTGGAGTAAAACTGCTCTTCTGGAGTAAAACTATTCCTCTGGAGTAATACGTCTGGAGTACTGTTTCTCTGGAGTAAGACTGTTTATCTGGAGTAATACGTTTGGAGTATTGTTTCTTTGGAGTAAGACTGTTCCTCTGGAGTAAAACTGCTCTTCTGGAGTAAAACTGTTCCTCTGGAGTAATACGTTTGGAGTACTGTTTCTCTGGAGTAAGACTGTTCCTCTGGAGTAAGACTGTTCCTCTGGAGTAAAACTGCTGTTCTGGAGTAAAACTATTCTTCTGGAGTAATACGTCTGGAATACTGTTTCTTTGGAGTAAGACTGTTTCTCTGGAGTAACACTGCTTTTCTGGAGTAAAACTGATCCTCTGGAGTAACACGTTTGGAGTATTGTTTCTCTGGAGTAAGACTGTTCCTCTGGAGTAAAACTGTTCCTCTGGAGTAATACGTTTGGAGTACTGTTTCTCTGGAGTAAGGCTGTTCCTCTGGAGTAAAACTGCTCTTCTGGAGTAAAACTGTTCCTCTGGAGTAATACGTTTGGAGTATTGTTTCTTTGGAGTAAGACTGTTCCTCTGGAGTAAAACTGCTCTTCTGGAGTAAAACTGTTCCTCTGGAGTAATACGTTTGGAGTACTGTTTCTCTGGAGTAAGACTATTCCTCTGGAGTAAGACTGTTCCTCTGGAGTAAAACTGCTCTTCTGGAGTAAAACTGTTCCTTTGGAGTAATACGTTTTGAGTACTGTTTCTCTGGAGTAAGACTGTTCCTCTGGAGTAAAACTGCTCTTCTGGAGTAAAACTGTTCCTCTGGAGTAATACGTTTGGAGTACTGTTTCTCTGGAGTAAGACTGTTCCTCTGGAGTAAAACTGTTCCTCTGGAGTAATACGTTTGGAGTACTGTTTCTCTGGAGTAAGACTGTTCCTCTGGAGTAAAACTGCTCTTCTGGAGTAAAACTGTTCCTCTGGAGTAATACGTTTGGAGTATTGTTTCTTTGGAGTAAGACTGTTTCTCTGGAGTAAAACTGCTCTTCTGGAGTAAAACTGTTCCTCTGGAGTAATACGTTTGGACTACTGTTTCTCTGGAGTAGGACTATTCCTCTGGAGTAAGAATGTTCCTCTGGAGGAAAACTGCTCTTCTGGAGTAAAACTGTTCCTTTGGAGTAATACGTTTGGAGTACTGTTTCTCTGGAGTAAGACTGTTCCTCTGGAGTAAAACTGTTCCTCTTGAGTAATACGTTTGGAGTACTGTTTCTCTGGAGTAAGACTGTTCCTCTGGAGTAAAACTGCTCTTCTGGAGTAAAACTGTTCCTCTGGCGAGGTGCAGCGCGAAGCGCTGCATCGAGGGCGTCTAAGTCCCCAGCCACACTGACTAACCACACCCAAACCGCCTGGTGCAGTAACCACAATAATAGTTATAAAGTTGTTATTCCCAAACTGTTTTTTCATTTGTATAAATTTCAAATTGGCTTGTTTACCATGATAATCAACCCCGCCGGAGCGAGATAATACATCTGTCATAAGCAAAATTAGTTTCCCTGGGCCGGATGTCAGGACCGAAACTTTAAAAGGAAACGGGTATGAAAATCGTATCCAAATGCGGTTTTACGAAATTGTTGCATAGTGCTTATGGGTAAAAAATACCAAATAAAGCGGTAAATAATGGGTTAAATTGCTGGGTACATATGATCGTTTTTTACGGGTGGTTTCTAATGGTCATCATATGCACTTTAAGGAATGAAAAATCAATTCCTAGGCTCAGTCGCTGGAGTCATCAGGTAATTACTACAAAAGTAGCGGCACCATCCCAAAATAAATTTGCATGGGATCTCCAATAATTGTTTAATAATAGTTATAGCCTAGGGCAACCTCTGGTTTCGGTGCCTAACATCACGACCAGGGTCAACGCTGTAAAGAGTTTGCGTGGTCCGGAATTACAAATTCCGATTTGTGTGGGAATTACGTCGTGTTTCTAGCAGGATGGCTTCCTCCGTTTAGGAACGCTTAAGAGTTCGGTTAGGTTCCTCTCTCTGCTCCAAATAATCTCAGGGGGTGGTGTATTCTTGGGTAAAGTGGGGAATCCCTGAATCACATTTTTCCAGTTGCACCTGAACACTTTTCTCACGTGTCCTTCGAAAGGGCGGGAATAGGGTAGCACTAAGGAAAGCTTAGTTCGCCTTTCTCTTTGTAACTTCGGTCTTTTTTCTGTTTTTCTGGTCTTACTGATCAAAGAGTACGTGGGGTTATGACCTAGTTTTCGGAAAAACTCGTATAGCTTAATAGCTTCGTCATAGTAATGTGTGTCGTTTGAGCACAGCCGGTTGAAACGGTGTAGCTGCGAAATGAAAATTCCCTTGAAAGTGTGCTGGGGGTGGTGACTAGTTGCATGGGTATAGGCAGGTGGAGCGCATTCCTTCCTGTATAGACGTGTACGGAAACGGTCTTTATCTTTCTGGACTAGGACATCCAGAAAAGCGATTTGCTCATGGTGGGTTTCGACCGTAAATTTCAAATCATTGTCAGAGAGGTCCTTAAAAAGGGTCCGGATATCAGATTTTGAACGCTTTGACGCAAATCCAAAACTATCATCAATGTAAAACAGCAATGGTCCGAGACCTGTTGGTGGGTTGGCATAGAACGATTTCATTTTGTAGTGAAGGTAGCAAATTGCAAACACAACACTAATCGAGATCCCCATACCGGTACCTTTTAGCTGAAGGTAATGATTGCCATCAAAACTGAAAATTATTCGGCAGATAACTGCGGTCAAAATTTCCCGGTACAGCTCAGGTGGGGGTATTCTAAGGTTCAATACTGTAGAGAGGTATTCCTGATTCTTTCTGTAGAAATCGCAAAGGTATTCAATGCCTTCCGTGGTAGGAATCGAGGGGTAAAGGCTCACAATATCTGCTGAAAATAGGATGTCGGCTTTAGATGCATCAAGGGTACTTAAGCGGTCCAAAAAATCCGAAGAGTCTTTTACCGCTTCTGGTATGAGCTTTAAAAGTGGGGTTGAAATGGAGGTGACGTAATCATCCAAGCATTTCTGCTGCGAGTTTGTGTTAGACAGGATAGGTCGGCCTTTAAAGGTGCCGTCTTCGTTCAGTGCCTTGTGGATTTTCGGTAGACCGTACAAATATGGTACTTTTGCCCGCAACAAATGCGCATGGAAACCTTCAAAAAGTGGTGCTGGCAAACAGCTTTCTTGAAGTAGGCTTAAATGGAGTCTTTGGCATGTAGATGTTGTATCAGCCAAGAAATCAGAGGCTTCAGTAGGGGTGAGTGGTTTGTAGGTCAAGGGATCACTGAGCTGATTCGAGAACTCTTTTAAATAATCAGACAGAGGCCACAAAACTACGGCAGATCCCTTATCTGCCTTAGTGATGAGACAGGGCAGAGAATGTAGTTGGTTTATTAACTCGGCGTCTTGCCATGGGGTATGAAAATGTCGAATGGAGTTACCGAGATCAGTCAGGATTTTATCCTGATGTTTGGGTAGGATCTTGCTATAGTCAAAACTCGGTTTGCGGTATTTTTTGTACAGTTTTGAAAGAGCTGGTCTAGCTGGCGCAGTCTCCTGAGCAGTGGTAGGCTTGTCTGAAGCGGTTGTGGGAGAGGGGTTAAAAGCCTTTCTGACAAAATTCTCTTTGAATGTGTCAAAACACCCTTTAATTTTTGTACTGTTGGTCTGGCTGTTCAAAGGTACGAACGATAAGCCGAGGCTAAGTAAACGTGTCTGTGCATCGGATAAGGCGTAGTTGGCAGGATTGACGATGGTAACAAGTCCCTGATTAAGGGGTACATAGGGTAGTTGGTGGCTCTTTTTACCACGTCGAGGGTGTCGATTCCGTTTGTTCCTGAGTGGAAAAACCATAAATAAAAACAAATCAATTTATCAAAAAACAGATAAAAACGCAAAAAATCTAAATAAATTAACGCCGTGGTCTTTTATTGTTACTGTCGTAGCTGTTGTGATGGCGTTTGCGCGCTGGTTGGTGGGGGTCGAGCGCTGAGCCGGAGTTTCTGGTTGGTTGCCGGAAAGCCAGGGTATTCGGCGGTGGCGGCTTAAGCTCCGTAAGGGGTTTTTCCTTAAGTTGGCGCCAAACCTGAAGTGCCGCTGCTTGCAGCTCGGTTGAGCTGTATTTTTCACACGTTGCAGTTGTTGCCGTCTCCAGCTTAGGGAAGTTGAGGCTAAGCCACGCCAGTAGATCTTTGGTGACATCCAGTTCGATGTCGGCCAGGGTTGCCTTGAGCCGTTGCTGGAATGTTGCAAAGCGCAGGGTATCTGCCGCCGGAGGGGTAGGTATTTGGGGGGTGAGCACCACGAGCGGTCTACCGGCATCTGTTGCCGATTGGTATTGTTGTAGCTGGTGGTTTGCCCTCATCAGCTGGTTTAGGGCCTTCACAGCGTCTTGAGGTGGCTTCGCTGGTGGCGTGGTAGTGGCAGGCTGTAGGTTAATGAGCGTCTTGATGATGCTGGCGGGGTTTGGGGGGTCGAATGCATTGCTGTTTGGCCATGGCAAAAGGATCTGTTGCGTGGTTGCTGCTTTGTGCGTTCTGTATTTCTGCAGGTTGGTAAGGGCCGGCTGTGTTGGCTCCGTGGTGGATTGGTCGAGCTGGTCACAAGCATTGCCGGTGTTGGTTGTATTTGAAGAAGGCTCGGTGGTCTGGCTGTTAGGTTCAGCCTGCGGTTGTCGAGCAGCCGTTTTGAAAAATCTGAAGATGACTTGCCTATTGGAATAAATAAGCCATTTTATTTACTCGAAAAATGGTTCGAATAATATGGGTTGGTGCCTGGAGGGTTGGCTATACTTAATTGGTAAAAGGCCACATTACGGGCTCTGTACAGGCTCCTTTCTGAAGGGATATAGGCATTTCCAATGCAGCCAGCCAAATGGTAGGGAATGTTCAGTTCAAAACCGCCATGGTTGCAAGCAAAAGGTAAAAGGCCAAAATATTGGCTCTGGCTTGGATCCTTATTTAAAGGAATATGGGCATCTCCAAAATAATCAGACAAATGGTGGGAAAAGATCAATTCGAAATGAGACAGAAATATCGGTCGTAATGGGGGTGGGTGTTCACCGTAGGTGTTACACTTGACAAAGAAAAGACCGGTTTATAAGTTATGTTCACAGTTGCACTTCTCGGAAAAACAAAAAGTTCCGATTAAACAAAACAACACCAATGGTCGTAATGAGGTATGGTGCTGGTGGTAATCCTTGGTAGGGAAAACCAAAAGTTTTAGGGTGAAAAATGACCTAAATACAGGCTCAAAATTCAGAAAAATAAGTGAAGTGAACTTACTTTTTCTCAACGGCGGCTCCAATATCGGAATCACTCATGGTCTCAAGGGTCAGATAAAACTGTTACAGCGAACTGATCAGAGGCGATGGTCAAATTGTACTGGTTAACCAAAACAGGGTGCAAGAGATATTTATACCAACATCGGGTTCAAGCTCAACACCCAAGGGTTTTGCGCAAATGTGAAGGGTGAAACGGTAATCCGTAAACAAAGGTTACGTGCGTTTGGGAAAATTACAGCCCAGGTTGTGGGTCGAAAAAATGCTGAGATGGTTTTCCTTGGGTAAAATTGTATAGATGTAACGGAATAAAAACAGAAAAATGTGGTAAATGGGAAGGGTAGGCGGAGAGCAGTTAGGATCCGGAGTACGCCGAAGCATACACGAATACACGTGGGCTGAACAAATCTGGCGAGGTGCAGCGCGAAGCGCTGCATCGAGGGCGTCTAAGTCCCCAGCCACACTGACTAACCACACCCAAACCGCCTGGTGCAGTAACCACAATAATAGTTATAAAGTTGTTATTCCCAAACTGTTTTTTCATTTGTATAAATTTCAAATTGGCTTGTTTACCATGATAATCAACCCCGCCGGAGCGAGATAATACATCTGTCATAAGCAAAATTAGTTTCCCTGGGCCGGATGTCAGGACCGAAACTTTAAAAGGAAACGGGTATGAAAATCGTATCCAAATGCGGTTTTACGAAATTGTTGCATAGTGCTTATGGGTAAAAAATACCAAATAAAGCGGTAAATAATGGGTTAAATTGCTGGGTACATATGATCGTTTTTTACGGGTGGTTTCTAATGGTCATCATATGCACTTTAAGGAATGAAAAATCAATTCCTAGGCTCAGTCGCTGGAGTCATCAGGTAATTACTACAAAAGTAGCGGCACCATCCCAAAATAAATTTGCATGGGATCTCCAATAATTGTTTAATAATAGTTATAGCCTAGGGCAACCTCTGGTTTCGGTGCCTAACATCACGACCAGGGTCAACGCTGTAAAGAGTTTGCGTGGTCCGGAATTACAAATTCCGATTTGTGTGGGAATTACGTCGTGTTTCTAGCAGGATGGCTTCCTCCGTTTAGGAACGCTTAAGAGTTCGGTTAGGTTCCTCTCTCTGCTCCAAATAATCTCAGGGGGTGGTGTATTCTTGGGTAAAGTGGGGAATCCCTGAATCACATTTTTCCAGTTGCACCTGAACACTTTTCTCACGTGTCCTTCGAAAGGGCGGGAATAGGGTAGCACTAAGGAAAGCTTAGTTCGCCTTTCTCTTTGTAACTTCGGTCTTTTTTCTGTTTTTCTGGTCTTACTGATCAAAGAGTACGTGGGGTTATGACCTAGTTTTCGGAAAAACTCGTATAGCTTAATAGCTTCGTCATAGTAATGTGTGTCGTTTGAGCACAGCCGGTTGAAACGGTGTAGCTGCGAAATGAAAATTCCCTTGAAAGTGTGCTGGGGGTGGTGACTAGTTGCATGGGTATAGGCAGGTGGAGCGCATTCCTTCCTGTATAGACGTGTACGGAAACGGTCTTTATCTTTCTGGACTAGGACATCCAGAAAAGCGATTTGCTCATGGTGGGTTTCGACCGTAAATTTCAAATCATTGTCAGAGAGGTCCTTAAAAAGGGTCCGGATATCAGATTTTGAACGCTTTGACGCAAATCCAAAACTATCATCAATGTAAAACAGCAATGGTCCGAGACCTGTTGGTGGGTTGGCATAGAACGATTTCATTTTGTAGTGAAGGTAGCAAATTGCAAACACAACACTAATCGAGATCCCCATACCGGTACCTTTTAGCTGAAGGTAATGATTGCCATCAAAACTGAAAATTATTCGGCAGATAACTGCGGTCAAAATTTCCCGGTACAGCTCAGGTGGGGGTATTCTAAGGTTCAATACTGTAGAGAGGTATTCCTGATTCTTTCTGTAGAAATCGCAAAGGTATTCAATGCCTTCCGTGGTAGGAATCGAGGGGTAAAGGCTCACAATATCTGCTGAAAATAGGATGTCGGCTTTAGATGCATCAAGGGTACTTAAGCGGTCCAAAAAATCCGAAGAGTCTTTTACCGCTTCTGGTATGAGCTTTAAAAGTGGGGTTGAAATGGAGGTGACGTAATCATCCAAGCATTTCTGCTGCGAGTTTGTGTTAGACAGGATAGGTCGGCCTTTAAAGGTGCCGTCTTCGTTCAGTGCCTTGTGGATTTTCGGTAGACCGTACAAATATGGTACTTTTGCCCGCAACAAATGCGCATGGAAACCTTCAAAAAGTGGTGCTGGCAAACAGCTTTCTTGAAGTAGGCTTAAATGGAGTCTTTGGCATGTAGATGTTGTATCAGCCAAGAAATCAGAGGCTTCAGTAGGGGTGAGTGGTTTGTAGGTCAAGGGATCACTGAGCTGATTCGAGAACTCTTTTAAATAATCAGACAGAGGCCACAAAACTACGGCAGATCCCTTATCTGCCTTAGTGATGAGACAGGGCAGAGAATGTAGTTGGTTTATTAACTCGGCGTCTTGCCATGGGGTATGAAAATGTCGAATGGAGTTACCGAGATCAGTCAGGATTTTATCCTGATGTTTGGGTAGGATCTTGCTATAGTCAAAACTCGGTTTGCGGTATTTTTTGTACAGTTTTGAAAGAGCTGGTCTAGCTGGCGCAGTCTCCTGAGCAGTGGTAGGCTTGTCTGAAGCGGTTGTGGGAGAGGGGTTAAAAGCCTTTCTGACAAAATTCTCTTTGAATGTGTCAAAACACCCTTTAATTTTTGTACTGTTGGTCTGGCTGTTCAAAGGTACGAACGATAAGCCGAGGCTAAGTAAACGTGTCTGTGCATCGGATAAGGCGTAGTTGGCAGGATTGACGATGGTAACAAGTCCCTGATTAAGGGGTACATAGGGTAGTTGGTGGCTCTTTTTACCACGTCGAGGGTGTCGATTCCGTTTGTTCCTGAGTGGAAAAACCATAAATAAAAACAAATCAATTTATCAAAAAACAGATAAAAACGCAAAAAATCTAAATAAATTAACGCCGTGGTCTTTTATTGTTACTGTCGTAGCTGTTGTGATGGCGTTTGCGCGCTGGTTGGTGGGGGTCGAGCGCTGAGCCGGAGTTTCTGGTTGGTTGCCGGAAAGCCAGGGTATTCGGCGGTGGCGGCTTAAGCTCCGTAAGGGGTTTTTCCTTAAGTTGGCGCCAAACCTGAAGTGCCGCTGCTTGCAGCTCGGTTGAGCTGTATTTTTCACACGTTGCAGTTGTTGCCGTCTCCAGCTTAGGGAAGTTGAGGCTAAGCCACGCCAGTAGATCTTTGGTGACATCCAGTTCGATGTCGGCCAGGGTTGCCTTGAGCCGTTGCTGGAATGTTGCAAAGCGCAGGGTATCTGCCGCCGGAGGGGTAGGTATTTGGGGGGTGAGCACCACGAGCGGTCTACCGGCATCTGTTGCCGATTGGTATTGTTGTAGCTGGTGGTTTGCCCTCATCAGCTGGTTTAGGGCCTTCACAGCGTCTTGAGGTGGCTTCGCTGGTGGCGTGGTAGTGGCAGGCTGTAGGTTAATGAGCGTCTTGATGATGCTGGCGGGGTTTGGGGGGTCGAATGCATTGCTGTTTGGCCATGGCAAAAGGATCTGTTGCGTGGTTGCTGCTTTGTGCGTTCTGTATTTCTGCAGGTTGGTAAGGGCCGGCTGTGTTGGCTCCGTGGTGGATTGGTCGAGCTGGTCACAAGCATTGCCGGTGTTGGTTGTATTTGAAGAAGGCTCGGTGGTCTGGCTGTTAGGTTCAGCCTGCGGTTGTCGAGCAGCCGTTTTGAAAAATCTGAAGATGACTTGCCTATTGGAATAAATAAGCCATTTTATTTACTCGAAAAATGGTTCGAATAATATGGGTTGGTGCCTGGAGGGTTGGCTATACTTAATTGGTAAAAGGCCACATTACGGGCTCTGTACAGGCTCCTTTCTGAAGGGATATAGGCATTTCCAATGCAGCCAGCCAAATGGTAGGGAATGTTCAGTTCAAAACCGCCATGGTTGCAAGCAAAAGGTAAAAGGCCAAAATATTGGCTCTGGCTTGGATCCTTATTTAAAGGAATATGGGCATCTCCAAAATAATCAGACAAATGGTGGGAAAAGATCAATTCGAAATGAGACAGAAATATCGGTCGTAATGGGGGTGGGTGTTCACCGTAGGTGTTACACTTGACAAAGAAAAGACCGGTTTATAAGTTATGTTCACAGTTGCACTTCTCGGAAAAACAAAAAGTTCCGATTAAACAAAACAACACCAATGGTCGTAATGAGGTATGGTGCTGGTGGTAATCCTTGGTAGGGAAAACCAAAAGTTTTAGGGTGAAAAATGACCTAAATACAGGCTCAAAATTCAGAAAAATAAGTGAAGTGAACTTACTTTTTCTCAACGGCGGCTCCAATATCGGAATCACTCATGGTCTCAAGGGTCAGATAAAACTGTTACAGCGAACTGATCAGAGGCGATGGTCAAATTGTACTGGTTAACCAAAACAGGGTGCAAGAGATATTTATACCAACATCGGGTTCAAGCTCAACACCCAAGGGTTTTGCGCAAATGTGAAGGGTGAAACGGTAATCCGTAAACAAAGGTTACGTGCGTTTGGGAAAATTACAGCCCAGGTTGTGGGTCGAAAAAATGCTGATATGGTTTTCCTTGGGTAAAATTGTATAGATGTAACGGAATAAAAACAGAAAAATGTGGTAAATGGGAAGGGTAGGCGGAGAGCAGTTAGGATCCGGAGTACGCCGAAGCATACACGAATACACGTGGGCTGAACAAATCTGGCGAGGTGCAGCACGAAGCGCTGCATCGAGGGCGTCTAAGTCCCCAGCCACACTGACTAACCACACCCAAACCGCCTGGTGCAGTAACCACAATAATAGTTATAAAGTTGTTATTCCCAAACTGTTTTTTCATTTGTATAAATTTCAAATTGGCTTGTTTACCATGATAATCAACCCCGCCGGAGCGAGATAATACATCTGTCATAAGCAAAATTAGTTTCCCTGGGCCGGATGTCAGGACCGAAACTTTAAAAGGAAACGGGTATGAAAATCGTATCCAAATGCGGTTTTACGAAATTGTTGCATAGTGCTTATGGGTAAAAAATACCAAATAAAGCGGTAAATAATGGGTTAAATTGCTGGGTACATATGATCGTTTTTTACGGGTGGTTTCTAATGGTCATCATATGCACTTTAAGGAATGAAAAATCAATTCCTAGGCTCAGTCGCTGGAGTCATCAGGTAATTACTACAAAAGTAGCGGCACCATCCCAAAATAAATTTGCATGGGATCTCCAATAATTGTTTAATAATAGTTATAGCCTAGGGCAACCTCTGGTTTCGGTGCCTAACATCACGACCAGGGTCAACGCTGTAAAGAGTTTGCGTGGTCCGGAATTACAAATTCCGATTTGTGTGGGAATTACGTCGTGTTTCTAGCAGGATGGCTTCCTCCGTTTAGGAACGCTTAAGAGTTCGGTTAGGTTCCTCTCTCTGCTCCAAATAATCTCAGGGGGTGGTGTATTCTTGGGTAAAGTGGGGAATCCCTGAATCACATTTTTCCAGTTGCACCTGAACACTTTTCTCACGTGTCCTTCGAAAGGGCGGGAATAGGGTAGCACTAAGGAAAGCTTAGTTCGCCTTTCTCTTTGTAACTTCGGTCTTTTTTCTGTTTTTCTGGTCTTACTGATCAAAGAGTACGTGGGGTTATGACCTAGTTTTCGGAAAAACTCGTATAGCTTAATAGCTTCGTCATAGTAATGTGTGTCGTTTGAGCACAGCCGGTTGAAACGGTGTAGCTGCGAAATGAAAATTCCCTTGAAAGTGTGCTGGGGGTGGTGACTAGTTGCATGGGTATAGGCAGGTGGAGCGCATTCCTTCCTGTATAGACGTGTACGGAAACGGTCTTTATCTTTCTGGACTAGGACATCCAGAAAAGCGATTTGCTCATGGTGGGTTTCGACCGTAAATTTCAAATCATTGTCAGAGAGGTCCTTAAAAAGGGTCCGGATATCAGATTTTGAACGCTTTGACGCAAATCCAAAACTATCATCAATGTAAAACAGCAATGGTCCGAGACCTGTTGGTGGGTTGGCATAGAACGATTTCATTTTGTAGTGAAGGTAGCAAATTGCAAACACAACACTAATCGAGATCCCCATACCGGTACCTTTTAGCTGAAGGTAATGATTGCCATCAAAACTGAAAATTATTCGGCAGATAACTGCGGTCAAAATTTCCCGGTACAGCTCAGGTGGGGGTATTCTAAGGTTCAATACTGTAGAGAGGTATTCCTGATTCTTTCTGTAGAAATCGCAAAGGTATTCAATGCCTTCCGTGGTAGGAATCGAGGGGTAAAGGCTCACAATATCTGCTGAAAATAGGATGTCGGCTTTAGATGCATCAAGGGTACTTAAGCGGTCCAAAAAATCCGAAGAGTCTTTTACCGCTTCTGGTATGAGCTTTAAAAGTGGGGTTGAAATGGAGGTGACGTAATCATCCAAGCATTTCTGCTGCGAGTTTGTGTTAGACAGGATAGGTCGGCCTTTAAAGGTGCCGTCTTCGTTCAGTGCCTTGTGGATTTTCGGTAGACCGTACAAATATGGTACTTTTGCCCGCAACAAATGCGCATGGAAACCTTCAAAAAGTGGTGCTGGCAAACAGCTTTCTTGAAGTAGGCTTAAATGGAGTCTTTGGCATGTAGATGTTGTATCAGCCAAGAAATCAGAGGCTTCAGTAGGGGTGAGTGGTTTGTAGGTCAAGGGATCACTGAGCTGATTCGAGAACTCTTTTAAATAATCAGACAGAGGCCACAAAACTACGGCAGATCCCTTATCTGCCTTAGTGATGAGACAGGGCAGAGAATGTAGTTGGTTTATTAACTCGGCGTCTTGCCATGGGGTATGAAAATGTCGAATGGAGTTACCGAGATCAGTCAGGATTTTATCCTGATGTTTGGGTAGGATCTTGCTATAGTCAAAACTCGGTTTGCGGTATTTTTTGTACAGTTTTGAAAGAGCTGGTCTAGCTGGCGCAGTCTCCTGAGCAGTGGTAGGCTTGTCTGAAGCGGTTGTGGGAGAGGGGTTAAAAGCCTTTCTGACAAAATTCTCTTTGAATGTGTCAAAACACCCTTTAATTTTTGTACTGTTGGTCTGGCTGTTCAAAGGTACGAACGATAAGCCGAGGCTAAGTAAACGTGTCTGTGCATCGGATAAGGCGTAGTTGGCAGGATTGACGATGGTAACAAGTCCCTGATTAAGGGGTACATAGGGTAGTTGGTGGCTCTTTTTACCACGTCGAGGGTGTCGATTCCGTTTGTTCCTGAGTGGAAAAACCATAAATAAAAACAAATCAATTTATCAAAAAACAGATAAAAACGCAAAAAATCTAAATAAATTAACGCCGTGGTCTTTTATTGTTACTGTCGTAGCTGTTGTGATGGCGTTTGCGCGCTGGTTGGTGGGGGTCCAGCGCTGAGCCGGAGTTTCTGGTTGGTTGCCGGAAAGCCAGGGTATTCGGCGGTGGCGGCTTAAGCTCCGTAAGGGGTTTTTCCTTAAGTTGGCGCCAAACCTGAAGTGCCGCTGCTTGCAGCTCGGTTGAGCTGTATTTTTCACACGTTGCAGTTGTTGCCGTCTCCAGCTTAGGGAAGTTGAGGCTAAGCCACGCCAGTAGATCTTTGGTGACATCCAGTTCGATGTCGGCCAGGGTTGCCTTGAGCCGTTGCTGGAATGTTGCAAAGCGCAGGGTATCTGCCGCCGGAGGGGTAGGTATTTGGGGGGTGAGCACCACGAGCGGTCTACCGGCATCTGTTGCCGATTGGTATTGTTGTAGCTGGTGGTTTGCCCTCATCAGCTGGTTTAGGGCCTTCACAGCGTCTTGAGGTGGCTTCGCTGGTGGCGTGGTAGTGGCAGGCTGTAGGTTAATGAGCGTCTTGATGATGCTGGCGGGGTTTGGGGGGTCGAATGCATTGCTGTTTGGCCATGGCAAAAGGATCTGTTGCGTGGTTGCTGCTTTGTGCGTTCTGTATTTCTGCAGGTTGGTAAGGGCCGGCTGTGTTGGCTCCGTGGTGGATTGGTCGAGCTGGTCACAAGCATTGCCGGTGTTGGTTGTATTTGAAGAAGGCTCGGTGGTCTGGCTGTTAGGTTCAGCCTGCGGTTGTCGAGCAGCCGTTTTGAAAAATCTGAAGATGACTTGCCTATTGGAATAAATAAGCCATTTTATTTACTCGAAAAATGGTTCGAATAATATGGGTTGGTGCCTGGAGGGTTGGCTATACTTAATTGGTAAAAGGCCACATTACGGGCTCTGTACAGGCTCCTTTCTGAAGGGATATAGGCATTTCCAATGCAGCCAGCCAAATGGTAGGGAATGTTCAGTTCAAAACCGCCATGGTTGCAAGCAAAAGGTAAAAGGCCAAAATATTGGCTCTGGCTTGGATCCTTATTTGGCGAGGTGCAGCGCGAAGCGCTGCGCCGAGGGCGTCTAAGTCCCCAGCCACACTGACTAACCACACCCAAACCGCCTGGTGCAGTAACCACATTTATAAGTTTTCATTTGTTTTCCCAATATGGTTAGGGGTTCCTCTCAGTTACCAGGAATGAATTTTGGCTTCGGATAAAGCAGAGAAATGGTATTTCTTGCGAAAGCCCAATAATCTCAAAACAATAAATAATTGTTAAAATGTTTTTTCCTGGGTCGGATGTCGTGGCCGAAACCTTAAGGGGACCAGGGTTAGAGGGTGTTACCCAGTCGACATTTGCATGCGTGTAATAAATAGCTAACCATAGGTTATGACTAGATAAACACGACTAGTAAAGGGTAAAAACACCGGACACATGTCGTTGGTGGCCCTTGATGGTCATCATATGCGCTTTAAGGGGTGCAAATAAATTTCTAGGCTCAGTCTGGAGTCATCAGGTAATTACTACAAAACGTAGCGGCACCATCCCAAGATAAATAAGTGCATGGGATCTCCAAAAAATTGTTAATTTGTGATAGTGGTTATAGCCTTAGAAAACCTCTGGTTTCGGTGCCTAACATCACGACCAGGGTATTTCGGGTAAATGGGTTAATCTGGCTGCCCAAGGTTATTCAGTTGGGTGGCATAAGTTGGTATGGGCGCCAGAGTTCCGATTATTATCGGCTTATTTACTGGTTGAGGTGGCTTCGCCGTAGCTTAGGTGCCAGCGTTGTCATTCTCAACGTCTTGGTGGAAGGTTTGGTCTATATCTTGGCAAGTGATCGTGTAAATAGGGTGACTGTGGCCAAATTCTGTGTGGAAAAGGGTTCATTTGGCTGCCAGATGGAGATGGCATGGTGGTATGGTCTCCCAGGAGCAAGAGTTTCCATTGGTAGTAGCTTGGTCAAAGGGTATGGCTACTTTGGTCTCTGGTTATGTTGCCAGTTTTTTTATGGTGCGAGTTTTTTCGGCTTAAAAAATGTAACTTACATTCCGTAGGCTCAACTAGGAGTTCAATTTCAACCATCCTTTCCTTAACAGAAGTCAGTGAGGACTAACGGTTCAAAGACAGACTCCGGGTAAAATTACATTACCATCGGGTGCACGGCACAGTCTCTAGGGTTTAATATAAGATGTTTTTACGATCAAAGATAAAAGCCAAATGGGGTTAAAGCAACATTGTCAAACAATGGCTAATTTGTTAAAGACTAAACCAAATTGTGACTGGTAACTTGTTTCATTGGTAATCATTACGGTTGGTTTCCATATAAATGGTAGAGGATATTCAGTGAAAATCGTGGTTCTTGTGGGAAGGGTAGGCGGAGAGCAGTTAGGATCCGGAGTACGCCAAAGCATACACGAATACACGTGGGCTGTACAAATTTGGCGAGGTGCAGCGCGAAGCGCTGCGCCGAGGGCGTCTAAGTCCCCAGCCACACTGACTAACCACACCCAAACCGCCTGGTGCAGTAACCACATTTATAAGTTTTCATTTGTTTTCCCAATATGGTTAGGGGTTCCTCTCAGTTACCAGGAATGAATTTTGGCTTCGGATAAAGCAGAGAAATGGTATTTCTTGCGAAAGCCCAATAATCTCAAAACAATAAATAATTGTTAAAATGTTTTTTCCTGGGTCGGATGTCGTGGCCGAAACCTTAAGGGGACCAGGGTTAGAGGGTGTTACCCAGTCGACATTTGCATGCGTGTAATAAATAGCTAACCATAGGTTATGACTAGATAAACACGACTAGTAAAGGGTAAAAACACCGGACACATGTCGTTGGTGGCCCTTGATGGTCATCATATGCGCTTTAAGGGGTGCAAATAAATTTCTAGGCTCAGTCTGGAGTCATCAGGTAATTACTACAAAACGTAGCGGCACCATCCCAAGATAAATAAGTGCATGGGATCTCCAAAAAATTGTTAATTTGTGATAGTGGTTATAGCCTTAGAAAACCTCTGGTTTCGGTGCCTAACATCACGACCAGGGTATTTCGGGTAAATGGGTTAATCTGGCTGCCCAAGGTTATTCAGTTGGGTGGCATAAGTTGGTATGGGCGCCAGAGTTCCGATTATTATCGGCTTATTTACTGGTTGAGATGGCTTCGCCGTAGCTTAGGTGCCAGCGTTGTCATTCTCAACGTCTTGGTGAAAGGTTTGGTCTATATCTTGGCAAGTGATCGTGTAAATAGGGTGACTGTGGCCAAATTCTGTGTGGAAAAGGGTTCATTTGGCTGCCAGATGGAGATGGCATGGTGGTATGGTCTCCCAGGAGCAAGAGTTTCCATTGGTAGTAGCTTGGTCAAAGGGTATGGCTACTTTGGTCTCTGGTTATGTTGCCAGTTTTTTTATGGTGCGAGTTTTTTCGGCTTAAAAAATGTAACTTACATTCCGTAGGCTCAACTAGGAGTTCAATTTCAACCATCCTTTCCTTAACAGAAGTCAGTGAGGACTAACGGTTCAAAGACAGACTCCGGGTAAAATTACATTACCATCGGGTGCACGGCACAGTCTCTAGGGTTTAATATAAGATGTTTTTACGATCAAAGATAAAAGCCAAATGGGGTTAAAGCAACATTGTCAAACAATGGCTAATTTGTTAAAGACTAAACCAAATTGTGACTGGTAACTTGTTTCATTGGTAATGCTGCACCAATAATAATATCGAGGGCGTCTAAGTCCCCAGCCACACTGACTAACCACACCCAAACCGCCTGGTGCAGTAACCACATTTATAAGTTTTCATTTGTTTTCCCAATATGGTTAGGGGTTCCTCTCAGTTACCAGGAATGAATTTTGGCTTCGGTTAAAGCAGAGAAATGGTATTTCTTGCGAAAGCCCGATAATCTCAAAACAATAAATAATTGTTAAAAAGGTTTTTCCTGGGTCGGATGTCGGGGCCGAAAAACTTAGGGGACCAGGGTTAGAGGGTGTTACCCAGTCAACATTTGCAAGCGTGTAATAAATAGCTAACCATAGGTTATGACTAGATAAACACGACTAATAAAGGGTAAAAGCACCGGACACACGTCGTTGGTGGCGCTCGATGGTCATCGTATGTGCTTTAAGGTATGCACATAAATTTCTAGGCTCAGTCTGGAGTCATCAGGTAATTACTACAAAACGTAGTGGCACCATCCCAAGATAAATAGGTGCATGGGATCTCCAAAAATTGTTAATTTGTGATGGTGGTTATAGCCTAGGAAAACCTCTGGTTTCGGTGCCTAACATCACGACCAGGGTATTTCGGGTAAATGGGTTCATCTGGCTGCCCAACGGTTATTCAGTTGGGTGGCATAAGTTGGTATGGGCGCCAGAGTTCCGATTATTATCGGCTTATTTACTGGTTGAGGTGGCTTCGCCGTAGCTTAGGTGCCAGCGTTGTCATTCTCAACGTCTTGGTGAAAGGTTTGTTCTATATCTTGGCAAGTGATCGTGTAAATAGGGTGACTGTGGCCAAATTCTGTGTGGAAAAGGGTTCATTTGGCTGCCAGATGGAGATGGCACGGTGGTATGGTCTCCCAGGAGCAAGAGTTGCCGTTGGTAGTAGCTTTGTCAAAGGGTATGGCTACTTTGGTCTCTGGTTATGTTGCCAGTTTTTTTATGGTGCGAGTTTTTTCGGCTTAAAAAATGTAACTTACATTCCATAGGCTCAACTAGGAGTTCAATTTCAACCATCCTTTCCTTAACAGAGGTCAGTGAGGACTAACGGTTCAAAGACAGACTCCGGGTAAAATTACATTACCATCGGGTGCACGGCACAGTCTCTAGGGTTTAATATAAGATGTTTTTACGATCAAAGATAAAAGCCAAATGGGGTTAAAGCAACATTGTCAAACAATGGCTAATTTGTTAAAGACTAAACCAAATTGTGACTGGTAACTTGTTTAATTGGTAATCATTACGGTTGGTTTCCATATAAATGGTAGAGGATATTCAGTGAAAATCGTGGTTCTTGTGGGAAGGGTAGGCGGAGAGCAGTTAGGATCCGGAGTACGCCAAAGCATACACGAATACACGTGGGCTGAACAAATTTGGCGAGGTGCAGCGCGAAGCGCTGCATCGAGGGCGTCTAAGTCCCCAGCCACACTGACTAACCACACCCAAACCGCCTGGTGCAGTAACCACATTTATAAGTTTTCATTTGTTTTCCCAATATGGTTAGGGGTTCCTCTCAGTTACCAGGAATGAATTTTGGCTTCGGTTAAAGCAGAGAAATGGTATTTCTTGCGAAAGCCCGATAATCTCAAAACAATAAATAATTGTTAAAAAGGTTTTTCCTGGGTCGGATGTCGGGGCCGAAAAACTTAGGGGACCAGGGTTAGAGGGTGTTACCCAGTCAACATTTGCAAGCGTGTAATAAATAGCTAACCATAGGTTATGACTAGATAAACACGACTAATAAAGGGTAAAAGCACCGGACACACGTCGTTGGTGGCGCTCGATGGTCATCGTATGTGCTTTAAGGTATGCACATAAATTTCTAGGCTCAGTCTGGAGTCATCAGGTAATTACTACAAAACGTAGTGGCACCATCCCAAGATAAATAGGTGCATGGGATCTCCAAAAATTGTTAATTTGTGATGGTGGTTATAGCCTAGGAAAACCTCTGGTTTCGGTGCCTAACATCACGACCAGGGTATTTCGGGTAAATGGGTTCATCTGGCTGCCCAACGGTTATTCAGTTGGGTGGCATAAGTTGGTATGGGCGCCAGAGTTCCGATTATTATCGGCTTATTTACTGGTTGAGGTGGCTTCGCCGTAGCTTAGGTGCCAGCGTTGTCATTCTCAACGTCTTGGTGAAAGGTTTGTTCTATATCTTGGCAAGTGATCGTGTAAATAGGGTGACTGTGGCCAAATTCTGTGTGGAAAAGGGTTCATTTGGCTGCCAGATGGAGATGGCACGGTGGTATGGTCTCCCAGGAGCAAGAGTTGCCGTTGGTAGTAGCTTTGTCAAAGGGTATGGCTACTTTGGTCTCTGGTTATGTTGCCAGTTTTTTTATGGTGCGAGTTTTTTCGGCTTAAAAAATGTAACTTACATTCCATAGGCTCAACTAGGAGTTCAATTTCAACCATCCTTTCCTTAACAGAGGTCAGTGAGGACTAACGGTTCAAAGACAGACTCCGGGTAAAATTACATTACCATCGGGTGCACGGCACAGTTTCTAGGGTTTAATATAAGATGTTTTTACGATCAAAGATAAAAGCCAAATGGGGTTAAAGCAACATTGTCAAACAATGGCTGATTTGTTAAAGACTAAACCAAATTGTGACTGGTAACTTGTTTAATTGGTAATCATTACGGTTGGTTTCCATATAAATGGTAGAGGATATTCAGTGAAAATCGTGGTTCTTGTGGGAAGGGTAGGCGGAGAGCAGTTAGGATCCGGAGTACGCCAAAGCATACACGAATACACGTGGGCTGAACAAATTTGGCGAGGTGCAGCGCGAAGCGCTGCATCGAGGGCGTCTAAGTCCCCAGCCACACTGACTAACCACACCCAAACCGCCTGGTGCAGTAACCACATTTATAAGTTTTCATTTGTTTTCCCAATATGGTTAGGGGTTCCTCTCAGTTACCAGGAATGAATTTTGGCTTCGGTTAAAGCAGAGAAATGGTATTTCTTGCGAAAGCCCGATAATCTCAAAACAATAAATAATTGTTAAAAAGGTTTTTCCTGGGTCGGATGTCGGGGCCGAAAAACTTAGGGGACCAGGGTTAGAGGGTGTTACCCAGTCAACATTTGCAAGCGTGTAATAAATAGCTAACCATAGGTTATGACTAGATAAACACGACTAATAAAGGGTAAAAGCACCGGACACACGTCGTTGGTGGCGCTCGATGGTCATCGTATGTGCTTTAAGGTATGCACATAAATTTCTAGGCTCAGTCTGGAGTCATCAGGTAATTACTACAAAACGTAGTGGCACCATCCCAAGATAAATAGGTGCATGGGATCTCCAAAAATTGTTAATTTGTGATGGTGGTTATAGCCTAGGAAAACCTCTGGTTTCGGTGCCTAACATCACGACCAGGGTATTTCGGGTAAATGGGTTCATCTGGCTGCCCAACGGTTATTCAGTTGGGTGGCATAAGTTGGTATGGGCGCCAGAGTTCCGATTATTATCGGCTTATTTACTGGTTGAGGTGGCTTCGCCGTAGCTTAGGTGCCAGCGTTGTCATTCTCAACGTCTTGGTGAAAGGTTTGTTCTATATCTTGGCAAGTGATCGTGTAAATAGGGTGACTGTGGCCAAATTCTGTGTGGAAAAGGGTTCATTTGGCTGCCAGATGGAGATGGCACGGTGGTATGGTCTCCCAGGAGCAAGAGTTGCCGTTGGTAGTAGCTTTGTCAAAGGGTATGGCTACTTTGGTCTCTGGTGCATGCTTATTGGTTCTACCATTTATATGGAAACCAACCGTAATGATTACCAATGAAACAAGTTACCAGTCACAATTTGGTTTAGTCTTTAACAAATTAGCCATTGTTTGACAATGTTGCTTTAACCCCATTTGGCTTTTATCTTTGATCGTAAAAACATCTTATATTAAACCCTAGAGACTGTGCCGTGCACCCGATGGTAATGTAATTTTACCCGGAGTCTGTCTTTGAACCGTTAGTCCTCACTGACTTCTGTTAAGGAAAGGATGGTTGAAATTGAACTCCTAGTTGAGCCTACGGAATGTAAGTTACATTTTTTAAGCCGAAAAAACTCGCACCATAAAAAAACTGGCAACATAACCAGAGACCAAAGTAGCCATACCCTTTGACCAAGCTACTACCAATGGAAACTCTTGCTCCTGGCGTTGTCATTCTCAACGTCTTGGTGAAAGGTTTGTTCTATATCTTGGCAAGTGATCGTGTAAATAGGGTGACTGTGGCCAAATTCTGTGTGGAAAAGGGTTCATTTGGCTGCCAGATGGAGATGGCACGGTGGTATGGTCTATAATCAGCCAGATTAACCCATTTACCCGAAATACCCTGGTCGTGATGTTAGGCACCGAAACCAGAGGTTTTCTAAGGCTATAACCACTATCACAAATTAACAATTTTTTGGAGATCCCATGCACTTATTTATCTTGGGATGGTGCCGCTACGTTTTGTAGTAATTACCTGATGACTCCAGACTGAGCCTAGAAATTTATTTGCACCCCTTAAAGCGCATATGATGACCATCAAGGGCCACCAACGACATGTGTCCGGTGTTTTTACCCTTTACTAGTCGTGTTTATCTAGTCATAACCTATGGTTAGCTATTTATTACACGCATGCAAATGTCGACTGGGTAACACCCTCTAACCCTGGTCCCCTTAAGGTTTCGGCCACGACATCCGACCCAGGAAAAAACATTTTAACAATTATTTATTGTTTTGAGATTATTGGGCTTTCGCAAGAAATACCATTTCTCTGCTTTATCCGAAGCCAAAATTCATTCCTGGTAACTGAGAGGAACCCCTAACCATATTGGGAAAACAAATGAAAACTTATAAATGTGGTTACTGCACCAGGCGGTTTGGGTGTGGTTAGTCAGTGTGGCTGGGGACTTAGACGCCCTCGGCGCAGCGCTTCGCGCTGCACCTCGCCAAATTTGTACAGCCCACGTGTATTCGTGTATGCTTTGGCGTACTCCGGATCCTAACTGCTCTCCGCCTACCCTTCCCACAAGAACCACGATTTTCACTGAATATCCTCTACCATTTATATGGAAACCAACCGTAATGATTACCAATGAAACAAGTTACCAGTCACAATTTGGTTTAGTCTTTAACAAATTAGCCATTGTTTGACAATGTTGCTTTAACCCCATTTGGCTTTTATCTTTGATCGTAAAAACATCTTATATTAAACCCTAGAGACTGTGCCGTGCACCCGATGGTAATGTAATTTTACCCGGAGTCTGTCTTTGAACCGTTAGTCCTCACTGACTTCTGTTAAGGAAAGGATGGTTGAAATTGAACTCCTAGTTGAGCCTACGGAATGTAAGTTACATTTTTTAAGCCGAAAAAACTCGCACCATAAAAAAACTGGCAACATAACCAGAGACCAAAGTAGCCATACCCTTTGACCAAGCTACTACCAATGGAAACTCTTGCTCCTGGGAGACCATACCACCATGCCATCTCCATCTGGCAGCCAAATGAACCCTTTTCCACACAGAATTTGGCCACAGTCACCCTATTTACACGATCACTTGCCAAGATATAGACCAAACCTTTCACCAAGACGTTGAGAATGACAACGCTGGCACCTAAGCTACGGCGAAGCCACCTCAACCAGTAAATAAGCCGATAATAATCGGAACTCTGGCGCCCATACCAACTTATGCCACCCAACTGAATAACCTTGGGCAGCCAGATTAACCCATTTACCCGAAATACCCTGGTCGTGATGTTAGGCACCGAAACCAGAGGTTTTCTAAGGCTATAACCACTATCACAAATTAACAATTTTTTGGAGATCCCATGCACTTATTTATCTTGGGATGGTGCCGCTACGTTTTGTAGTAATTACCTGATGACTCCAGACTGAGCCTAGAAATTTATTTGCACCCCTTAAAGCGCATATGATGACCATCAAGGGCCACCAACGACATGTGTCCGGTGTTTTTACCCTTTACTAGTCGTGTTTATCTAGTCATAACCTATGGTTAGCTATTTATTACACGCATGCAAATGTCGACTGGGTAACACCCTCTAACCCTGGTCCCCTTAAGGTTTCGGCCACGACATCCGACCCAGGAAAAAACATTTTAACAATTATTTATTGTTTTGAGATTATTGGGCTTTCGCAAGAAATACCATTTCTCTGCTTTATCCGAAGCCAAAATTCATTCCTGGTAACTGAGAGGAACCCCTAACCATATTGGGAAAACAAATGAAAACTTATAAATGTGGTTACTGCACCAGGCGGTTTGGGTGTGGTTAGTCAGTGTGGCTGGGGACTTAGACGCCCTCGGCGCAGCGCTTCGCGCTGCACCTCGCCAAATGAACCCTTTTCCACACAGAATTTGGCCACAGTCACCCTATTTACACGATCACTTGCCAAGATATAGACCAAACCTTTCACCAAGACGTTGAGAATGACAACGCTGGCACCTAAGCTACGGCGAAGCCACCTCAACCAGTAAATAAGCCGATAATAATCGGAACTCTGGCGCCCATACCAACTTATGCCACCCAACTGAATAACCTTGGGCAGCCAGATTAACCCATTTACCCGAAATACCCTCTTCGTGATGTTAGGCACCGAAACCAGAGGTTTTCTAAGGCTATAACCACTATCACAAATTAACAATTTTTTGGAGATCCCATGCACTTATTTATCTTGGGATGGTGCCGCTACGTTTTGTAGTAATTACCTGATGACTCCAGACTGAGCCTAGAAATTTATTTGCACCCCTTAAAGCGCATATGATGACCATCAAGGGCCACCAACGACATGTGTCCGGTGTTTTTACCCTTTACTAGTCGTGTTTATCTAGTCATAACCTATGGTTAGCTATTTATTACACGCATGCAAATGTCGACTGGGTAACACCCTCTAACCCTGGTCCCCTTAAGGTTTCGGCCACGACATCCGACCCAGGAAAAAACATTTTAACAATTATTTATTGTTTTGAGATTATTGGGCTTTCGCAAGAAATACCATTTCTCTGCTTTATCCGAAGCCAAAATTCATTCCTGGTAACTGAGAGGAACCCCTAACCATATTGGGAAAACAAATGAAAACTTATAAATGTGGTTACTGCACCAGGCGGTTTGGGTGTGGTTAGTCAGTGTGGCTGGGGACTTAGACGCCCTCGGCGCAGCGCTTCGCGCTGCACCTCGCCTAGAAATTTATTTGCACCCCTTAAAGCGCATATGATGACCATCAAGGGCCACCAACGACATGTGTCCGGTGTTTTTACCCTTTACTAGTCGTGTTTATCTAGTCATAACCTATGGTTAGCTATTTATTACACGCATGCAAATGTCGACTGGGTAACACCCTCTAACCCTGGTCCCCTTAAGGTTTCGGCCACGACATCCGACCCAGGAAAAAACATTTTAACAATTATTTATTGTTTTGAGATTATTGGGCTTTCGCAAGAAATACCATTTCTCTGCTTTATCTGAAGCCAAAATTCATTCCTGGTAACTGAGAGGAACCCCTAACCATATTGGGAAAACAAATGAAAACTTATAAATGTGGTTACTGCACCAGGCGGTTTGGGTGTGGTTAGTCAGTGTGGCTGGGGACTTAGACGCCCTCGGCGCAGCGCTTCGCGCTGCACCTCGCCTAGAAATTTATTTGCACCCCTTAAAGCGCATATGATGACCATCAAGGGCCACCAACGACATGTGTCCGGTGTTTTTACCCTTTACTAGTCGTGTTTATCTAGTCATAACCTATGGTTAGCTATTTATTACACGCATGCAAATGTCGACTGGGTAACACCCTCTAACCCTGGTCCCCTTAAGGTTTCGGCCACGACATCCGACCCAGGAAAAAACATTTTAACAATTATTTATTGTTTTGAGATTATTGGGCTTTCGCAAGAAATACCATTTCTCTGCTTTATCTGAAGCCAAAATTCATTCCTGGTAACTGAGAGGAACCCCTAACCATATTGGGAAAACAAATGAAAACTTATAAATGTGGTTACTGCACCAGGCGGTTTGGGTGTGGTTAGTCAGTGTGGCTGGGGACTTAGACGCCCTCGGCGCAGCGCTTCGCGCTGCACCTCGCCAAAACTGTTCCTCTGGAGTAATACGTTTGGAGTACTGTTTCTCTGGAGGAAGACTGTTCCTCTGGAGTAAAACTGTTCCTCTTGAGTAATACGTTTGGAGTACTGTTTCTCTGGAGTAAGACTGTTCCTCTGGAGTAAAACTGCTCTTCTGGAGTAAAACTGTTCCTCTGGAGTAATACATTTGGAGTATTGTTTCTTTGGAGTAAGACTGTTTCTCTGGAGTAACACTGCTCTTCTGGAGTAAAACTGTTCCTCTGGAGTAATATGTTTGGAGTACTGTTTCTCTGGAGTAAAACTGCTCTACTGGAGTAAAACTGCTCTTCTGGAGTAAAACTATTCCTCTGGAGTAATACGTCTGGAGTACTGTTTCTCTGGAGTAAGACTGTTTATCTGGAGTAATACGTTTGGAGTATTGTTTCTTTGGAGTAAGACTGTTCCTCTGGAGTAAAACTGCTCTTCTGGAGTAAAACTGTTCCTCTGGAGTAATACGTTTGGAGTACTGTTTCTCTGGAGTAAGACTGTTCCTCTGGAGTAAGACTGTTCCTCTGGAGTAAAACTGCTGTTCTGGAGTAAAACTATTCTTCTGGAGTAATACGTCTGGAATACTGTTTCTTTGGAGTAAGACTGTTTCTCTGGAGTAACACTGCTTTTCTGGAGTAAAACTGATCCTCTGGAGTAACACGTTTGGAGTATTGTTTCTCTGGAGTAAGACTGTTCCTCTGGAGTAAAACTGTTCCTCTGGAGTAATACGTTTGGAGTACTGTTTCTCTGGAGTAAGGCTGTTCCTCTGGAGTAAAACTGCTCTTCTGGAGTAAAACTGTTCCTCTGGAGTAATACGTTTGGAGTACTGTTTCTCTGGAGTAAGACTATTCCTCTGGAGTAAGACTGTTCCTCTGGAGTAAAACTGCTCTTCTGGAGTAAAACTGTTCCTTTGGAGTAATACGTTTTGAGTACTATTTCTCTGGAGTAAGACTGTTCCTCTGGAGTAAAACTGCTCTTCTGGAGTAAAACTGTTCCTCTGGAGTAATACGTTTGGAGTACTGTTTCTCTGGAGTAAGACTGTTCCTCTGGAGTAAAACTGTTCCTCTGGAGTAATACGTTTGGAGTACTGTTTCTCTGGAGTAAGACTGTTCCTCTGGAGTAAAACTGCTCTTCTGGAGTAAAACTGTTCCTCTGGAGTAATACGTTTGGAGTATTGTTTCTTTGGAGTAAGACTGTTTCTCTGGAGTAAAACTGCTCTTCTGGAGTAAAACTGTTCCTCTGGAGTAATACGTTTGGAGTACTGTTTCTCTGGAGTAAGACTATTCCTCTGGAGTAAGACTGTTCCTCTGGAGTAAAACTGCTCTTCTGGAGTGAAACTGTTCCTTTGGAGTAATACGTTTGGAGTACTGTTTCTCTGGAGTAAGACTGTTCCTCTGGAGTAAAACTGCTCTAATATAAGGTTTGAAGCCAAGCTGACCATTCATTGCAAACAAAATGATGAAAACGAGATTTTCGGGGTTTCTTTTTGATCAGCTAAATTATCCCTCTAAGATGATGTGCGAGGGATAAATCAATTTCGGATATTTCGGCTGCACTTCCGGCAAACCGTCCTCAGCGAAAACACAAACAAAAACTAAATCATAACATCCACAACAATACCAACAGGACAACGATGCGAAGCCAACAACAAGAAAATGGCATGAAACTCAAAAACCAGAAAGAAACGATGCGGATTAAAACGACATGCAGATAAAATAACGAAAGATAAAAGTGCGTGTTAAAATGTGTTTATACAATTCTGAGATTATTTACAATTAGAATTCTGTGCAAATGTTTATATATACACAATCTGCCTGGGAAAGCGCAGAAGCTTTCACCCAGAAAACGGAAAAATCCAGTGAACCATCATTAAAAATTACCACCACTTCACTCAAACACTTCCACAGAACTGGCCACTAACGAGATTTGTGCGCGATTCGCGAAATAGCCTCTTTGCTCTGCATGCCCTGAGGGTGCTTTTGGCTTAGTTATTTATTCAGCGCTTCGCGAATTCGGATCTTCGCAATACAAGCTGCTTGTCTAGTCGGTCGAGTATTAGTAGAAGGAATATTTGAAGTAATTGGTTGGTTTGGGGGAACGTAAGGTGGGGTTTGAGGGGGTCTTAAAAATGCGGCATCTTTTTCTAGAAATCTGTCGTACACTGGGTTTATGCGAAACTCTCCAGTATCTCTGTTTAGAGCTAGGTCCCTTATTTCGTGTTTTTTAATCTCAAACGCTTCACGGATGAACTGTCCCAAGCCTGTTTCTCTCCCTATTATTTTACTGTCATCAAAACGGATATTGTGATCAGGGTGATCATAAATGTGTTCCGCGAGAGCACTAGAAAAATTCTCAGGTCTATTTTGGTACCTAAGAGTGGTGTCTATGCTAGTTCTGTGCTCATGCAGGCGATCAGACAAGTGCTGGTGCGTCCTACCAATATACCATTTGTCGCACGAACATGGAATCTTATAAACCCCTTGGCAATTTGTCTCAGAAATCGGATCTTTACCAGAGTAAAGATAAGAAGACACCGTGTTTGAACTTTTGAAATATGCCGAAATGTTGTGAGGGGTAAGAATATTTTTGATTTTGTCTGTTAGTCCGTGGACATAGGGAAGGGGCACATAGACCTTTTTCTCAGGTTCAGTGGTTGAAGGTGAAGGGGGATGACGAAACTTTTCTTTACGTTTTTCAATAGTTGCATTAATAACTTTTATCGGATAACCGTTTCCAAATAAAACATCGCGGATGTGGTCTAGTTCAAGATCCAAAAACTGTGGTGAACATACATGGAGAGCCCTATCTACTAAAGCTATGATGACACCCTGCTTCACAGAAAAATGGTGGTTCGATGAAAAATGGATATATCGGTCACTGTGGGTTGGTTTTCGGTAAACTGAGAACAATAAAGATCCGTCTCTTTTTATAGTAAGTATGTCCAGAAAAGGAAGCTTGTTCTCTGACTCTATTTCAACTGTGAATTTTATGTCTGGATCAATAGAATTAAGATGGTCAAGAAAAATCATTAGTTTCTCTTTTCCGTGCTCCCAAGTACTCAAAATGTCATCCATGTACCGTTTCCAAAAAGTTGGTTTGTCAACGCTGCTTTGAATAGCTCGATTTTCGACATCCTCAAGTTGTAGGTTTGCTAGGACTGGTGAAAGTGGAGCACCCATAGCAAGACCTTCCTTCATTAAATAGTAAAATCCCCTAAACTGCAAATAGTTGGAATATTTGTTACACATACAAGTGAGTGCTAATAGCGTTTCATTTGAAAGGGTGCTCTGCTCCGATATTGAAGGATGTTGTTCCAACTTTGCCTTTAGAAGAGCCTCACATTTTTGAGTCCTACAACTTGGGTACATAGATTCGACATCGAAACTAACCAGCAGCGTTTCTGAGGTGACTGGATGATCACTCAGCTTTTTAACAAGGTCCGAAGAGTTTTTAATGAAAGATACTTGTGTCTGACCTAAAGGTCGGAAGACAGTGGCTAGATATTTGCCAATTTTTTCTGTGGGTGAATTTATGTTTGACACAATTGGTCGTAAAGGGTTCCCTTCTTTGTGAATTTTAGGCAAACCGTAGAGTCTCGGTGCTACACAACCTCTGGGCAACAACTTTTTGTACATGTGTTCAGTTATAAGGTGTTGGTCTTTCATTTGCTTTAACTCTTTTCGTACCTCCTTCACAAATTTTTCTGTTGGGTCTTGGTTAAGTTTTTCGAAAGCCTGTGTATTACCTAACAGAATACGGATCTTAGATTCATAATCCTCGGTATCTAGTACAACCACCGTATTTCCCTTGTCTGCCTTCGTTACGATTAAGTCTCTTTCCCTCCTGAGATTCTTAAGTACCGACTGATCTTTGACAGAAGATTTTTGTACCACGGGTGCCTTGAAATCCAGCATGGTTTTTACAACACGTGCTCTGATTTCGTCCGGCTTTTCCACAGAGGAACGACCAAGAAAAATTCCGGACTCCACCCCAGTGATTATCTCAGTGTAGGGGATTTCATTACGAGGAAGGTTAAACTTGATGCCTTTTGAAAGAACTTTTGTCTGTTCTTGTGTGAGTGTTTTTGAACTGAGGTTCACCACAGCAGGACCTGGGCAAACCTTTGGAATGAAAACTTTTTGTGACTGGTATTTTTCGTACTGTAATCTGGAAAATTTATCTTTTAATCGGTTTCGAGCCAAACTGAAATCATGATCGAACGCCTTTATCGAAATGGTGGAAACCTGGTCATGATCTCTCCATAACAAAACATCGTAAAGGTAATCATCCTGCTTGCACAACTGTTTCTCTAGAAAAGCCCTTTTTGACCTCAGATCTTTCACGACATGGTTTAGAGTCTGAAAACCAAATCTTTCTTGAAATGAAACACTGTTTTTTGTGCCCAAGTGTAGATTAAAACGCATCGACTTCGGTAAAATACGTTCTTTTTTGCAACGCAAAAGAAATGACAATTGATTGATCACATTCGCCTGTGGTTTCGATATGGATATATAATCAGTCACATAATTGGCCACATGCTCCCCGTAAGCTTGACGAATATAAGGTTTGAAGCCAAGCTGACCATTCATTGCAAACAAAATGATGAAAACGAGATTTTCGGGGTTTCTTTTTGATCAGCTAAATTATCCCTCTAAGATGATGTGCGAGGGATAAATCAATTTCGGATATTTCGGCTGCACTTCCGGCAAACCGTCCTCAGCGAAAACACAAACAAAAACTAAATCATAACATCCACAACAATACCAACAGGACAACGATGCGAAGCCAACAACAAGAAAATGGCATGAAACTCAAAAACCAGAAAGAAACGATGCGGATTAAAACGACATGCAGATAAAATAACGAAAGATAAAAGTGCGTGTTAAAATGTGTTTATACAATTCTGAGATTATTTACAATTAGAATTCTGTGCAAATGTTTATATATACACAATCTGCCTGGGAAAGCGCAGAAGCTTTCACCCAGAAAACGGAAAAATCCAGTGAACCATCATTAAAAATTACCACCACTTCACTCAAACACTTCCACAGAACTGGCCACTAACGAGATTTGTGCGCGATTCGCGAAATAGCCTCTTTGCTCTGCATGCCCTGAGGGTGCTTTTGGCTTAGTTATTTATTCGGAAGTGCAGCCGAAATATCCGAAATTGATTTATCCCTCGCACATCATCTTAGAGGGATAATTTAGCTGATCAAAAAGAAACCCCGAAAATCTCGTTTTCATCATTTTGTTTAAAACTGCTCTTCTGGAGTAAGACTTCTGTTCTGGAGTAAAACTATTCTTCTGGAGTAATACGTCTGGAATACTGTTTCTTTAGAGTAAGACTGTTTCTCTGGAGTAACACTGCTCTTCTGGAGTAAAACTGTTCCTCTGGAGTAATACGTTTGGAGTATTGTTTCTTTGGAGTAAGACTGTTCCTCTGGAGTAAAACTGCTCTTCTGGAGTAAAACTGTTCCTCTGGAGTAATACGTTTGGACTACTGTTTCTCTGGAGTAAGACTATTCCTCTGGAGTAAGACTGTTCCTCTGGAGTAAAACTGCTCTTCTGGAGTAAAACTGTTCCTTTGGAGTAATACGTTTGGAGTACTGTTTCTCTGGAGTAAGACTGTTCCTCTGGAGTAAAACTGCTCTTCTGGAGTAAAACTGTTCCTCTGGAGTAATACGTTTTGAGTACTGTTTCTCTGGAGGAAGACGGTTCCTCTGGAGTAAAACTGTTCCTCTGGAGTAATACGTTTGGAGTACTGTTTCTCTGGAGTAAGACTGTTCCTCTGGAGTAAAACTGCTCTTCTGGAGTAAAACTGTTCCTCTGGAGTAATACATTTGGAGTATTGTTTCTTTGGAGTAAGACTGTTTCTCTGGAGTAACACTGCTCTTCTGGAGTAAAACTGTTCCTCTGGAGTAATATGTTTGGAGTACTGTTTCTCTGGAGTAAAACTGCTCTACTGGAGTAAAACTGCTCTTCTGGAGTAAAACTATTCCTCTGGAGTAATACGTCTGGAGTACTGTTTCTCTGGAGTAATACGTTTGGAGTATTGTTTCTTTGGAGTAAGACTGTTCCTCTGGAGTAAAACTGCTCTTCTGGAGTAAAACTGTTCCTCTGGATTAATACGTTTGGAGTACTGTTTCTCTGGAGTAAGACTGTTCCTCTGGAGTAAGACTGTTCCTCTGGAGTAAAACTGCTGTTCTGGAGTAAAACTATTCTTCTGGAGTAATACGTCTGGAATACTGTTTCTTTGGAGTAAGACTGTTTCTCTGGAGTAACACTGCTTTTCTGGAGTAAAACTGTTCCTCTGGAGTAACACGTTTGGAGTATTGTTTCTCTGGAGTAAGACTGTTCCTCTGGAGTAAAACTGTTCCTCTGGAGTAATACGTTTGGAGTACTGTTTCTCTGGAGTAAGACTGTTCCTCTGGAGTAAAACTGCTCTTCTGGAGTAAAACTGTTCCTCTGGAGTAATACGTTTGGAGTATTGTTTCTTTGGAGTAAGACTGTTCCTCTGGAGTAAAACTGCTCTTCTGGAGTAAAACTGTTCCTCTGGAGTAATACGTTTGGAGTACTGTTTCTCTGGAGTAAGACTATTCCTCTGGAGTAAGACTGTTCCTCTGGAGTAAAACTGCTCTTCTGGAGTAAAACTGTTCCTTTGGAGTAATACGTTTGGA
>JAKZAO010000051.1:0-60712 GCA_023053555.1 Branchinecta lindahli | reverse complement strand
TTTTTTCGGCTGGAAACGCGTTTTTAGGGCAGGCTGAACTGGATATCATGGTTAGAGACAACTGTGCATAGTTTCTTCGGCTAGAATTGCGTTTTTAGGGCTGGTTGGACAGGATTTCACGGTTTGAGGCAATTGCGCACAGTTTTTTCGGCTGGAAACGCGTTTTTAGGGCAGGCTGAACTGAATATCATGGTTATAGAGACAATTGTGCATAGATTCTTCGGCTAGAATTGCGTTTTTAGGGCTGGTTGGACAGGATTTCACGGTTTGAGGCAATTGCGCACAGTTTTTTCGGCTGGAAACGCGTTTTTAGGGCAGGCTGAACTGGATATCATGGTTAGAGACAACTGTGCATAGTTTCTTCGGCTAGAATTGCGTTTTTAGGGCTGGTTGGACAGGATTTCACGGTTTGAGGCAATTGCGCACAGTTTTTTCGGCTGGAAACGCGTTTTTAGGGCAGGCTGAACTGGATATCATGGTTAGAGACAACTGTGCATAGTTTCTTCGGCTAGAATTGCGTTTTTAGGGCTGGTTGGACAGGATTTCACGGTTTGAGGCAATTGCGCACAGTTTTTTCGGCTGGAAACGCGTTTTTAGGGCAGGCTGAACTGAATATCATGGTTATAGAGACAATTGTGCATAGATTCTTCGGCTAGAATTGCGTTTTTAGGGCTGGTTGGACAGGATTTCACGGTTTGAGGCACTTTGGCACAGTTCTCTTGGCTGGAAACGCGTTTTTAGGGCAGGCTGAACTGGATATCATGGTTAGAGACCATTGTGGATAGTCTGTTCGGCTAGAATTGCGTTTTTAGGGCTGGTTGGACAGGATTTCACGGTTTGAGGCAATTGCGCACAGTTTTTTCGGCTGGAAACGCGTTTTTAGGGCAGGCTGAACTGAATATCATGGTTATAGAGACAATTGTGCATAGATTCTTCGGCTAGAATTGCGTTTTTAGGGCTGGTTGGACAGGATTTCACGGTTTGAGGCAATTGCGCACAGTTTTTTCGGCTGGAAACGCGTTTTTAGGGCAGGCTGAACTGAATATCATGGTTATAGAGACAATTGTGCATAGATTCTTCGGCTAGAATTGCGTTTTTAGGGCTGGTTGGACAGGATTTCACGGTTTGAGGCACTTTGGCACAGTTCTCTTGGCTGGAAACGCGTTTTTAGGGCAGGCTGAACTGGATATCATGGTTAGAGACAACTGTGCATAGTTTCTTCGGCTAGAATTGCGTTTTTAGGGCTGGTTGGACAGGATTTCACGGTTTGAGGCAATTGCGCACAGTTTTTTCGGCTGGAAACGCGTTTTTAGGGCAGGCTGAACTGGATATCATGGTTAGAGACAACTGTGCATAGTTTCTTCGGCTAGAATTGCGTTTTTAGGGCTGGTTGGACAGGATTTCACGGTTTGAGGCAATTGCGCACAGTTTTTTCGGCTGGAAACGCGTTTTTAGGGCAGGCTGAACTGGATATCATGGTTAGAGACAACTGTGCATAGTTTCTTCGGCTAGAATTGCGTTTTTAGGGCTGGTTGGACAGGATTTCACGGTTTGAGGCAATTGCGCACAGTTTTTTCGGCTGGAAACGCGTTTTTAGGGCAGGCTGAACTGAATATCATGGTTAGAGACAACTGTGCATAGTTTCTTCGGCTAGAATTGCGTTTTTAGGGCTGGTTGGACAGGATTTCACGGTTTGAGGCAATTGCGCACAGTTTTTTCGGCTGGAAACGCGTTTTTAGGGCAGGCTGAACTGAATATCATGGTTAGAGACAACTGTGCATAGTTTCTTCGGCTAGAATTGCGTTTTTAGGGCTGGTTGGACAGGATTTCACGGTTTGAGGCAATTGCGCACAGTTTTTTCGGCTGGAAACGCGTTTTTAGGGCAGGCTGAACTGAATATCATGGTTATAGAGACAATTGTGCATAGTTTCTTCGGCTAGAATTGCGTTTTTAGGGCTGGTTGGACAGGATTTCACGGTTTGAGGCAATTGCGCACAGTTTTTTCGGCTGGAAACGCGTTTTTAGGGCAGGCTGAACTGAATATCATGGTTATAGAGACAATTGTGCATAGATTCTTCGGCTAGAATTGCGTTTTTAGGGCTGGTTGGACAGGATTTCACGGTTTGAGGCACTTTGGCACAGTTCTCTTGGCTGGAAACGCGTTTTTAGGGCAGGCTGAACTGGATATCATGGTTAGAGACCATTGTGGATAGTCTGTTCGGCTAGAATTGCGTTTTTAGGGCTGGTTGGACAGGATTTCACGGTTTGAGGCAATTGCGCACAGTTTTTTCGGCTGGAAACGCGTTTTTAGGGCAGGCTGAACTGGATATCATGGTTAGAGACAACTGTGCATAGTTTCTTCGGCTAGAATTGCGTTTTTAGGGCTGGTTGGACAGGATTTCACGGTTTGAGGCAATTGCGCACAGTTTTTTCGGCTGGAAACGCGTTTTTAGGGCAGGCTGAACTGAATATCATGGTTATAGAGACAATTGTGCATAGATTCTTCGGCTAGAATTGCGTTTTTAGGGCTGGTTGGACAGGATTTCACGGTTTGAGGCACTTTGGCACAGTTCTCTTGGCTGGAAACGCGTTTTTAGGGCAGGCTGAACTGGATATCATGGTTAGAGACCATTGTGGATAGTCTGTTCGGCTAGAATTGCGTTTTTAGGGCTGGTTGGACAGGATTTCACGGTTTGAGGCAATTGGCACAGTTTTTTCGGCTGGAAACGCGTTTTTAGGGCAGGCTGAACTGGATATCATGGTTAGAGACAACTGTGCATAGTTTCTTCGGCTAGAATTGCGTTTTTAGGGCTGGTTGGACAGGATTTCACGGTTTGAGGCAATTGCGCACAGTTTTTTCGGCTGGAAACGCGTTTTTAGGGCAGGCTGAACTGGATATCATGGTTAGAGACAACTGTGCATAGTTTCTTCGGCTAGAATTGCGTTTTTAGGGCTGGTTGGACAGGATTTCACGGTTTGAGGCAATTGCGCACAGTTTTTTCGGCTGGAAACGCGTTTTTAGGGCAGGCTGAACTGGATATCATGGTTAGAGACAACTGTGCATAGTTTCTTCGGCTAGAATTGCGTTTTTAGGGCTGGTTGGACAGGATTTCACGGTTTGAGGCAATTGCGCACAGTTTTTTCGGCTGGAAACGCGTTTTTAGGGCAGGCTGAACTGAATATCATGGTTAGAGACAACTGTGCATAGTTTCTTCGGCTAGAATTGCGTTTTTAGGGCTGGTTGGACAGGATTTCACGGTTTGAGGCAATTGCGCACAGTTTTTTCGGCTGGAAACGCGTTTTTAGGGCAGGCTGAACTGAATATCATGGTTAGAGACAACTGTGCATAGTTTCTTCGGCTAGAATTGCGTTTTTAGGGCTGGTTGGACAGGATTTCACGGTTTGAGGCAATTGCGCACAGTTTTTTCGGCTGGAAACGCGTTTTTAGGGCAGGCTGAACTGAATATCATGGTTATAGAGACAATTGTGCATAGATTCTTCGGCTAGAATTGCGTTTTTAGGGCTGGTTGGACAGGATTTCACGGTTTGAGGCAATTGCGCACAGTTTTTTCGGCTGGAAACGCGTTTTTAGGGCAGGCTGAACTGAATATCATGGTTATAGAGACAATTGTGCATAGATTCTTCGGCTAGAATTGCGTTTTTAGGGCTGGTTGGACAGGATTTCACGGTTTGAATTTCTCTTGGCTGGAAACGCGTTTTTAGGGCAGGCTGAACTGGATATCATGGTTAGAGACATTGTGGATAGTCTCTTCGGCTAGAATTGCGTTTTTAGGGCTGGTTGGACAGGATTTCACGGTTTGAGGCACTTTGGCACAGTTTTCTTGGCTGGAAACGCGTTTTTAGGGCAGGCTGAACTGGATATCATGGTTAGAGACAATTGTGCATAGTTTCTTCGGCTAGAATTGCGTTTTTAGGGCTGGTTGGACAGGATTTCACGGTTTGAGGCAATTGCGCACAGTTTTTTCGGCTGGAAACGCGTTTTTAGGGCAGGCTGAACTGGATATCATGGTTAGAGACAACTGTGCATAGTTTCTTCGGCTAGAATTGCGTTTTTAGGGCTGGTTGGACAGGATTTCACGGTTTGAGGCAATTGCGCACAGTTTTTTCGGCTGGAAACGCGTTTTTAGGGCAGGCTGAACTGAATATCATGGTTATAGAGACAATTGTGCATAGATTCTTCGGCTAGAATTGCGTTTTTAGGGCTGGTTGGACAGGATTTCACGGTTTGAGGCACTTTGGCACAGTTCTCTTGGCTGGAAACGCGTTTTTAGGGCAGGCTGAACTGGATATCATGGTTAGAGACAACTGTGCATAGTTTCTTCGGCTAGAATTGCGTTTTTAGGGCTGGTTGGACAGGATTTCACGGTTTGAGGCAATTGCGCACAGTTTTTTCGGCTGGAAACGCGTTTTTAGGGCAGGCTGAACTGGATATCATGGTTAGAGACAACTGTGCATAGTTTCTTCGGCTAGAATTGCGTTTTTAGGGCTGGTTGGACAGGATTTCACGGTTTGAGGCAATTGCGCACAGTTTTTTCGGCTGGAAACGCGTTTTTAGGGCAGGCTGAACTGGATATCATGGTTAGAGACAACTGTGCATAGTTTCTTCGGCTAGAATTGCGTTTTTAGGGCTGGTTGGACAGGATTTCACGGTTTGAGGCAATTGCGCACAGTTTTTTCGGCTGGAAACGCGTTTTTAGGGCAGGCTGAACTGAATATCATGGTTATAGAGACAATTGTGCATAGATTCTTCGGCTAGAATTGCGTTTTTAGGGCTGGTTGGACAGGATTTCACGGTTTGAGGCAATTGCGCACAGTTTTTTCGGCTGGAAACGCGTTTTTAGGGCAGGCTGAACTGGATATCATGGTTAGAGACAACTGTGCATAGTTTCTTCGGCTAGAATTGCGTTTTTAGGGCTGGTTGGACAGGATTTCACGGTTTGAGGCAATTGCGCACAGTTTTTTCGGCTGGAAACGCGTTTTTAGGGCAGGCTGAACTGGATATCATGGTTAGAGACAACTGTGCATAGTTTCTTCGGCTAGAATTGCGTTTTTAGGGCTGGTTGGACAGGATTTCACGGTTTGAGGCAATTGCGCACAGTTTTTTCGGCTGGAAACGCGTTTTTAGGGCAGGCTGAACTGAATATCATGGTTATAGAGACAATTGTGCATAGATTCTTCGGCTAGAATTGCGTTTTTAGGGCTGGTTGGACAGGATTTCACGGTTTGAGGCACTTTGGCACAGTTCTCTTGGCTGGAAACGCGTTTTTAGGGCAGGCTGAACTGGATATCATGGTTAGAGACCATTGTGGATAGTTTCTGTTCGGCTAGAATTGCGTTTTTAGGGCTGGTTGGACAGGATTTCACGGTTTGAGGCAATTGCGCACAGTTTTTTCGGCTGGAAACGCGTTTTTAGGGCAGGCTGAACTGAATATCATGGTTATAGAGACAATTGTGCATAGATTCTTCGGCTAGAATTGCGTTTTTAGGGCTGGTTGGACAGGATTTCACGGTTTGAGGCAATTGCGCACAGTTTTTTCGGCTGGAAACGCGTTTTTAGGGCAGGCTGAACTGAATATCATGGTTATAGAGACAATTGTGCATAGATTCTTCGGCTAGAATTGCGTTTTTAGGGCTGGTTGGACAGGATTTCACGGTTTGAGGCACTTTGGCACAGTTCTCTTGGCTGGAAACGCGTTTTTAGGGCAGGCTGAACTGGATATCATGGTTAGAGACCATTGTGGATAGTCTGTTCGGCTAGAATTGCGTTTTTAGGGCTGGTTGGACAGGATTTCACGGTTTGAGGCAATTGCGCACAGTTTTTTCGGCTGGAAACGCGTTTTTAGGGCAGGCTGAACTGAATATCATGGTTATAGAGACAATTGTGCATAGATTCTTCGGCTAGAATTGCGTTTTTAGGGCTGGTTGGACAGGATTTCACGGTTTGAGGCAATTGCGCACAGTTTTTTCGGCTGGAAACGCGTTTTTAGGGCAGGCTGAACTGAATATCATGGTTATAGAGACAATTGTGCATAGATTCTTCGGCTAGAATTGCGTTTTTAGGGCTGGTTGGACAGGATTTCACGGTTTGAGGCACTTTGGCACAGTTCTCTTGGCTGGAAACGCGTTTTTAGGGCAGGCTGAACTGGATATCATGGTTAGAGACAACTGTGCATAGTTTCTTCGGCTAGAATTGCGTTTTTAGGGCTGGTTGGACAGGATTTCACGGTTTGAGGCAATTGCGCACAGTTTTTTCGGCTGGAAACGCGTTTTTAGGGCAGGCTGAACTGGATATCATGGTTAGAGACAACTGTGCATAGTTTCTTCGGCTAGAATTGCGTTTTTAGGGCTGGTTGGACAGGATTTCACGGTTTGAGGCAATTGCGCACAGTTTTTTCGGCTGGAAACGCGTTTTTAGGGCAGGCTGAACTGAATATCATGGTTATAGAGACAATTGTGCATAGATTCTTCGGCTAGAATTGCGTTTTTAGGGCTGGTTGGACAGGATTTCACGGTTTGAGGCAATTGCGCACAGTTTTTTCGGCTGGAAACGCGTTTTTAGGGCAGGCTGAACTGGATATCATGGTTAGAGACAACTGTGCATAGTTTCTTCGGCTAGAATTGCGTTTTTAGGGCTGGTTGGACAGGATTTCACGGTTTGAGGCAATTGCGCACAGTTTTTTCGGCTGGAAACGCGTTTTTAGGGCAGGCTGAACTGGATATCATGGTTAGAGACAACTGTGCATAGTTTCTTCGGCTAGAATTGCGTTTTTAGGGCTGGTTGGACAGGATTTCACGGTTTGAGGCAATTGCGCACAGTTTTTTCGGCTGGAAACGCGTTTTTAGGGCAGGCTGAACTGAATATCATGGTTATAGAGACAATTGTGCATAGATTCTTCGGCTAGAATTGCGTTTTTAGGGCTGGTTGGACAGGATTTCACGGTTTGAGGCACTTTGGCACAGTTCTCTTGGCTGGAAACGCGTTTTTAGGGCAGGCTGAACTGGATATCATGGTTAGAGACCATTGTGGATAGTCTGTTCGGCTAGAATTGCGTTTTTACGGCTGGTTGGACAGGATTTCACGGTTTGAGGCAATTGCGCACAGTTTTTTCGGCTGGAAACGCGTTTTTAGGGCAGGCTGAACTGAATATCATGGTTATAGAGACAATTGTGCATAGATTCTTCGGCTAGAATTGCGTTTTTAGGGCTGGTTGGACAGGATTTCACGGTTTGAGGCAATTGCGCACAGTTTTTTCGGCTGGAAACGCGTTTTTAGGGCAGGCTGAACTGAATATCATGGTTATAGAGACAATTGTGCATAGATTCTTCGGCTAGAATTGCGTTTTTAGGGCTGGTTGGACAGGATTTCACGGTTTGAGGCACTTTGGCACAGTTCTCTTGGCTGGAAACGCGTTTTTAGGGCAGGCTGAACTGGATATCATGGTTAGAGACAACTGTGCATAGTTTCTTCGGCTAGAATTGCGTTTTTAGGGCTGGTTGGACAGGATTTCACGGTTTGAGGCAATTGCGCACAGTTTTTTCTGGCGCGTTTTTAGGGCAAACGCATGGTTAGAGACAACTGTGCATAGGGCAGGCTGAACTGGATATCATGGTTAGAGACAACTGTGCATAGTTTCTTCGGCTAGAATTGCGTTTTTAGGGCTGGTTGGACAGGATTTCACGGTTTGAGGCAATTGCGCACAGTTTTTTCGGCTGGAAACGCGTTTTTAGGGCAGGCTGAACTGGATATCATGGTTAGAGACAACTGTGCATAGTTTCTTCGGCTAGAATTGCGTTTTTAGGGCTGGTTGGACAGGATTTCACGGTTTGAGGCAATTGCGCACAGTTTTTTCGGCTGGAAACGCGTTTTTAGGGCAGGCTGAACTGAATATCATGGTTAGAGACAACTGTGCATAGTTTCTTCGGCTAGAATTGCGTTTTTAGGGCTGGTTGGACAGGATTTCACGGTTTGAGGCAATTGCGCACAGTTTTTTCGGCTGGAAACGCGTTTTTAGGGCAGGCTGAACTGAATATCATGGTTAGAGACAACTGTGCATAGTTTCTTCGGCTAGAATTGCGTTTTTAGGGCTGGTTGGACAGGATTTCACGGTTTGAGGCAATTGCGCACAGTTTTTTCGGCTGGAAACGCGTTTTTAGGGCAGGCTGAACTGAATATCATGGTTATAGAGACAATTGTGCATAGATTCTTCGGCTAGAATTGCGTTTTTAGGGCTGGTTGGACAGGATTTCACGGTTTGAGGCAATTGCGCACAGTTTTTTCGGCTGGAAACGCGTTTTTAGGGCAGGCTGAACTGAATATCATGGTTATAGAGACAATTGTGCATAGATTCTTCGGCTAGAATTGCGTTTTTAGGGCTGGTTGGACAGGATTTCACGGTTTGAGGCACTTTGGCACAGTTCTCTTGGCTGGAAACGCGTTTTTAGGGCAGGCTGAACTGGATATCATGGTTAGAGACCATTGTGGATAGTCTGTTCGGCTAGAATTGCGTTTTTAGGGCTGGTTGGACAGGATTTCACGGTTTGAGGCAATTGCGCACAGTTTTTTCGGCTGGAAACGCGTTTTTAGGGCAGGCTGAACTGGATATCATGGTTAGAGACAACTGTGCATAGTTTCTTCGGCTAGAATTGCGTTTTTAGGGCTGGTTGGACAGGATTTCACGGTTTGAGGCAATTGCGCACAGTTTTTTCGGCTGGAAACGCGTTTTTAGGGCAGGCTGAACTGAATATCATGGTTATAGAGACAATTGTGCATAGATTCTTCGGCTAGAATTGCGTTTTTAGGGCTGGTTGGACAGGATTTCACGGTTTGAGGCACTTTGGCACAGTTCTCTTGGCTGGAAACGCGTTTTTAGGGCAGGCTGAACTGGATATCATGGTTAGAGACCATTGTGGATAGTCTGTTCGGCTAGAATTGCGTTTTTAGGGCTGGTTGGACAGGATTTCACGGTTTGAGGCAATTGCGCACAGTTTTTTCGGCTGGAAACGCGTTTTTAGGGCAGGCTGAACTGGATATCATGGTTAGAGACAACTGTGCATAGTTTCTTCGGCTAGAATTGCGTTTTTAGGGCTGGTTGGACAGGATTTCACGGTTTGAGGCAATTGCGCACAGTTTTTTCGGCTGGAAACGCGTTTTTAGGGCAGGCTGAACTGGATATCATGGTTAGAGACAACTGTGCATAGTTTCTTCGGCTAGAATTGCGTTTTTAGGGCTGGTTGGACAGGATTTCACGGTTTGAGGCAATTGCGCACAGTTTTTTCGGCTGGAAACGCGTTTTTAGGGCAGGCTGAACTGGATATCATGGTTAGAGACAACTGTGCATAGTTTCTTCGGCTAGAATTGCGTTTTTAGGGCTGGTTGGACAGGATTTCACGGTTTGAGGCAATTGCGCACAGTTTTTTCGGCTGGAAACGCGTTTTTAGGGCAGGCTGAACTGAATATCATGGTTAGAGACAACTGTGCATAGTTTCTTCGGCTAGAATTGCGTTTTTAGGGCTGGTTGGACAGGATTTCACGGTTTGAGGCAATTGCGCACAGTTTTTTCGGCTGGAAACGCGTTTTTAGGGCAGGCTGAACTGAATATCATGGTTAGAGACAACTGTGCATAGTTTCTTCGGCTAGAATTGCGTTTTTAGGGCTGGTTGGACAGGATTTCACGGTTTGAGGCAATTGCGCACAGTTTTTTCGGCTGGAAACGCGTTTTTAGGGCAGGCTGAACTGAATATCATGGTTATAGAGACAATTGTGCATAGATTCTTCGGCTAGAATTGCGTTTTTAGGGCTGGTTGGACAGGATTTCACGGTTTGAGGCAATTGCGCACAGTTTTTTCGGCTGGAAACGCGTTTTTAGGGCAGGCTGAACTGAATATCATGGTTATAGAGACAATTGTGCATAGATTCTTCGGCTAGAATTGCGTTTTTAGGGCTGGTTGGACAGGATTTCACGGTTTGAGGCACTTTGGCACAGTTCTCTTGGCTGGAAACGCGTTTTTAGGGCAGGCTGAACTGGATATCATGGTTAGAGACCATTGTGGATAGTCTGTTCGGCTAGAATTGCGTTTTTAGGGCTGGTTGGACAGGATTTCACGGTTTGAGGCAATTGCGCACAGTTTTTTCGGCTGGAAACGCGTTTTTAGGGCAGGCTGAACTGGATATCATGGTTAGAGACAACTGTGCATAGTTTCTTCGGCTAGAATTGCGTTTTTAGGGCTGGTTGGACAGGATTTCACGGTTTGAGGCAATTGCGCACAGTTTTTTCGGCTGGAAACGCGTTTTTAGGGCAGGCTGAACTGAATATCATGGTTAGAGACAACTGTGCATAGTTTCTTCGGCTAGAATTGCGTTTTTAGGGCTGGTTGGACAGGATTTCACGGTTTGAGGCAATTGCGCACAGTTTTTTCGGCTGGAAACGCGTTTTTAGGGCAGGCTGAACTGGATATCATGGTTAGAGACAACTGTGCATAGTTTCTTCGGCTAGAATTGCGTTTTTAGGGCTGGTTGGACAGGATTTCACGGTTTGAGGCAATTGCGCACAGTTTTTTCGGCTGGAAACGCGTTTTTAGGGCAGGCTGAACTGAATATCATGGTTATAGAGACAATTGTGCATAGATTCTTCGGCTAGAATTGCGTTTTTAGGGCTGGTTGGACAGGATTTCACGGTTTGAGGCACTTTGGCACAGTTCTCTTGGCTGGAAACGCGTTTTTAGGGCAGGCTGAACTGGATATCATGGTTAGAGACCATTGTGGATAGTCTGTTCGGCTAGAATTGCGTTTTTAGGGCTGGTTGGACAGGATTTCACGGTTTGAGGCAATTGCGCACAGTTTTTTCGGCTGGAAACGCGTTTTTAGGGCAGGCTGAACTGGATATCATGGTTAGAGACAACTGTGCATAGTTTCTTCGGCTAGAATTGCGTTTTTAGGGCTGGTTGGACAGGATTTCACGGTTTGAGGCAATTGCGCACAGTTTTTTCGGCTGGAAACGCGTTTTTAGGGCAGGCTGAACTGAATATCATGGTTATAGAGACAATTGTGCATAGATTCTTCGGCTAGAATTGCGTTTTTAGGGCTGGTTGGACAGGATTTCACGGTTTGAGGCACTTTGGCACAGTTCTCTTGGCTGGAAACGCGTTTTTAGGGCAGGCTGAACTGGATATCATGGTTAGAGACCATTGTGGATAGTCTGTTCGGCTAGAATTGCGTTTTTAGGGCTGGTTGGACAGGATTTCACGGTTTGAGGCACTTTGGCACAGTTCTCTTGGCTGGAAACGCGTTTTTAGGGCAGGCTGAACTGGATATCATGGTTAGAGACAACTGTGCATAGTTTCTTCGGCTAGAATTGCGTTTTTAGGGCTGGTTGGACAGGATTTCACGGTTTGAGGCAATTGCGCACAGTTTTTTCGGCTGGAAACGCGTTTTTAGGGCAGGCTGAACTGGATATCATGGTTAGAGACAACTGTGCATAGTTTCTTCGGCTAGAATTGCGTTTTTAGGGCTGGTTGGACAGGATTTCACGGTTTGAGGCAATTGCGCACAGTTTTTTCGGCTGGAAACGCGTTTTTAGGGCAGGCTGAACTGGATATCATGGTTAGAGACAACTGTGCATAGTTTCTTCGGCTAGAATTGCGTTTTTAGGGCTGGTTGGACAGGATTTCACGGTTTGAGGCAATTGCGCACAGTTTTTTCGGCTGGAAACGCGTTTTTAGGGCAGGCTGAACTGAATATCATGGTTAGAGACAACTGTGCATAGTTTCTTCGGCTAGAATTGCGTTTTTAGGGCTGGTTGGACAGGATTTCACGGTTTGAGGCAATTGCGCACAGTTTTTTCGGCTGGAAACGCGTTTTTAGGGCAGGCTGAACTGAATATCATGGTTAGAGACAACTGTGCATAGTTTCTTCGGCTAGAATTGCGTTTTTAGGGCTGGTTGGACAGGATTTCACGGTTTGAGGCAATTGCGCACAGTTTTTTCGGCTGGAAACGCGTTTTTAGGGCAGGCTGAACTGAATATCATGGTTATAGAGACAATTGTGCATAGATTCTTCGGCTAGAATTGCGTTTTTAGGGCTGGTTGGACAGGATTTCACGGTTTGAGGCAATTGCGCACAGTTTTTTCGGCTGGAAACGCGTTTTTAGGGCAGGCTGAACTGAATATCATGGTTATAGAGACAATTGTGCATAGATTCTTCGGCTAGAATTGCGTTTTTAGGGCTGGTTGGACAGGATTTCACGGTTTGAGGCACTTTGGCACAGTTCTCTTGGCTGGAAACGCGTTTTTAGGGCAGGCTGAACTGGATATCATGGTTAGAGACCATTGTGGATAGTCTGTTCGGCTAGAATTGCGTTTTTAGGGCTGGTTGGACAGGATTTCACGGTTTGAGGCAATTGCGCACAGTTTTTTCGGCTGGAAACGCGTTTTTAGGGCAGGCTGAACTGGATATCATGGTTAGAGACAACTGTGCATAGTTTCTTCGGCTAGAATTGCGTTTTTAGGGCTGGTTGGACAGGATTTCACGGTTTGAGGCAATTGCGCACAGTTTTTTCGGCTGGAAACGCGTTTTTAGGGCAGGCTGAACTGAATATCATGGTTATAGAGACAATTGTGCATAGATTCTTCGGCTAGAATTGCGTTTTTAGGGCTGGTTGGACAGGATTTCACGGTTTGAGGCACTTTGGCACAGTTCTCTTGGCTGGAAACGCGTTTTTAGGGCAGGCTGAACTGGATATCATGGTTAGAGACCATTGTGGATAGTCTGTTCGGCTAGAATTGCGTTTTTAGGGCTGGTTGGACAGGATTTCACGGTTTGAGGCAATTGCGCACAGTTTTTTCGGCTGGAAACGCGTTTTTAGGGCAGGCTGAACTGGATATCATGGTTAGAGACAACTGTGCATAGTTTCTTCGGCTAGAATTGCGTTTTTAGGGCTGGTTGGACAGGATTTCACGGTTTGAGGCAATTGCGCACAGTTTTTTCGGCTGGAAACGCGTTTTTAGGGCAGGCTGAACTGGATATCATGGTTAGAGACAACTGTGCATAGTTTCTTCGGCTAGAATTGCGTTTTTAGGGCTGGTTGGACAGGATTTCACGGTTTGAGGCAATTGCGCACAGTTTTTTCGGCTGGAAACGCGTTTTTAGGGCAGGCTGAACTGGATATCATGGTTAGAGACAACTGTGCATAGTTTCTTCGGCTAGAATTGCGTTTTTAGGGCTGGTTGGACAGGATTTCACGGTTTGAGGCAATTGCGCACAGTTTTTTCGGCTGGAAACGCGTTTTTAGGGCAGGCTGAACTGGATATCATGGTTAGAGACAACTGTGCATAGTTTCTTCGGCTAGAATTGCGTTTTTAGGGCTGGTTGGACAGGATTTCACGGTTTGAGGCAATTGCGCACAGTTTTTTCGGCTGGAAACGCGTTTTTAGGGCAGGCTGAACTGGATATCATGGTTAGAGACAACTGTGCATAGTTTCTTCGGCTAGAATTGCGTTTTTAGGGCTGGTTGGACAGGATTTCACGGTTTGAGGCAATTGCGCACAGTTTTTTCGGCTGGAAACGCGTTTTTAGGGCAGGCTGAACTGGATATCATGGTTAGAGACAACTGTGCATAGTTTCTTCGGCTAGAATTGCGTTTTTAGGGCTGGTTGGACAGGATTTCACGGTTTGAGGCAATTGCGCACAGTTTTTTCGGCTGGAAACGCGTTTTTAGGGCAGGCTGAACTGAATATCATGGTTAGAGACAATTGTGCATAGTTTCTTCGGCTAGAATTGCGTTTTTAGGGCTGGTTGGACAGGATTTCACGGTTTGAGGCAATTGCGCACAGTTTTTTCGGCTGGAAACGCGTTTTTAGGGCAGGCTGAACTGAATATCATGGTTAGAGACAATTGTGCATAGTTTCTTCGGCTAGAATTGCGTTTTTAGGGCTGGTTGGACAGGATTTCACGGTTTGAGGCAATTGCGCACAGTTTTTTCGGCTGGAAACGCGTTTTTAGGGCAGGCTGAACTGAATATCATGGTTATAGAGACAATTGTGCATAGATTCTTCGGCTAGAATTGCGTTTTTAGGGCTGGTTGGACAGGATTTCACGGTTTGAGGCAATTGCGCACAGTTTTTTCGGCTGGAAACGCGTTTTTAGGGCAGGCTGAACTGAATATCATGGTTATAGAGACAATTGTGCATAGATTCTTCGGCTAGAATTGCGTTTTTAGGGCTGGTTGGACAGGATTTCACGGTTTGAGGCACTTTGGCACAGTTCTCTTGGCTGGAAACGCGTTTTTAGGGCAGGCTGAACTGGATATCATGGTTAGAGACAATTGTGCATAGTTGTTCGGCTAGAATTGCGTTTTTAGGGCTGGTTGGACAGGATTTCACGGTTTGAGGCAATTGCGCACAGTTTTTTCGGCTGGAAACGCGTTTTTAGGGCAGGCTGAACTGGATATCATGGTTAGAGACAACTGTGCATAGTTTCTTCGGCTAGAATTGCGTTTTTAGGGCTGGTTGGACAGGATTTCACGGTTTGAGGCAATTGCGCACAGTTTTTTCGGCTGGAAACGCGTTTTTAGGGCAGGCTGAACTGGATATCATGGTTAGAGACAACTGTGCATAGTTTCTTCGGCTAGAATTGCGTTTTTAGGGCTGGTTGGACAGGATTTCACGGTTTGAGGCAATTGCGCACAGTTTTTTCGGCTGGAAACGCGTTTTTAGGGCAGGCTGAACTGAATATCATGGTTAGAGACAACTGTGCATAGTTTCTTCGGCTAGAATTGCGTTTTTAGGGCTGGTTGGACAGGATTTCACGGTTTGAGGCAATTGCGCACAGTTTTTTCGGCTGGAAACGCGTTTTTAGGGCAGGCTGAACTGGATATCATGGTTAGAGACAACTGTGCATAGTTTCTTCGGCTAGAATTGCGTTTTTAGGGCTGGTTGGACAGGATTTCACGGTTTGAGGCAATTGCGCACAGTTTTTTCGGCTGGAAACGCGTTTTTAGGGCAGGCTGAACTGAATATCATGGTTATAGAGACAATTGTGCATAGATTCTTCGGCTAGAATTGCGTTTTTAGGGCTGGTTGGACAGGATTTCACGGTTTGAGGCAATTGCGCACAGTTTTTTCGGCTGGAAACGCGTTTTTAGGGCAGGCTGAACTGAATATCATGGTTATAGAGACAATTGTGCATAGATTCTTCGGCTAGAATTGCGTTTTTAGGGCTGGTTGGACAGGATTTCACGGTTTGAGGCACTTTGGCACAGTTCTCTTGGCTGGAAACGCGTTTTTAGGGCAGGCTGAACTGGATATCATGGTTAGAGACCATTGTGGATAGTCTGTTCGGCTAGAATTGCGTTTTTAGGGCTGGTTGGACAGGATTTCACGGTTTGAGGCAATTGCGCACAGTTTTTTCGGCTGGAAACGCGTTTTTAGGGCAGGCTGAACTGGATATCATGGTTAGAGACAACTGTGCATAGTTTCTTCGGCTAGAATTGCGTTTTTAGGGCTGGTTGGACAGGATTTCACGGTTTGAGGCAATTGCGCACAGTTTTTTCGGCTGGAAACGCGTTTTTAGGGCAGGCTGAACTGAATATCATGGTTATAGAGACAATTGTGCATAGATTCTTCGGCTAGAATTGCGTTTTTAGGGCTGGTTGGACAGGATTTCACGGTTTGAGGCACTTTGGCACAGTTCTCTTGGCTGGAAACGCGTTTTTAGGGCAGGCTGAACTGGATATCATGGTTAGAGACCATTGTGGATAGTCTGTTCGGCTAGAATTGCGTTTTTAGGGCTGGTTGGACAGGATTTCACGGTTTGAGGCACTTTGGCACAGTTCTCTTGGCTGGAAACGCGTTTTTAGGGCAGGCTGAACTGGATATCATGGTTAGAGACAACTGTGCATAGTTTCTTCGGCTAGAATTGCGTTTTTAGGGCTGGTTGGACAGGATTTCACGGTTTGAGGCAATTGCGCACAGTTTTTTCGGCTGGAAACGCGTTTTTAGGGCAGGCTGAACTGGATATCATGGTTAGAGACAACTGTGCATAGTTTCTTCGGCTAGAATTGCGTTTTTAGGGCTGGTTGGACAGGATTTCACGGTTTGAGGCAATTGCGCACAGTTTTTTCGGCTGGAAACGCGTTTTTAGGGCAGGCTGAACTGGATATCATGGTTAGAGACAACTGTGCATAGTTTCTTCGGCTAGAATTGCGTTTTTAGGGCTGGTTGGACAGGATTTCACGGTTTGAGGCAATTGCGCACAGTTTTTTCGGCTGGAAACGCGTTTTTAGGGCAGGCTGAACTGAATATCATGGTTAGAGACAACTGTGCATAGTTTCTTCGGCTAGAATTGCGTTTTTAGGGCTGGTTGGACAGGATTTCACGGTTTGAGGCAATTGCGCACAGTTTTTTCGGCTGGAAACGCGTTTTTAGGGCAGGCTGAACTGAATATCATGGTTAGAGACAACTGTGCATAGTTTCTTCGGCTAGAATTGCGTTTTTAGGGCTGGTTGGACAGGATTTCACGGTTTGAGGCAATTGCGCACAGTTTTTTCGGCTGGAAACGCGTTTTTAGGGCAGGCTGAACTGAATATCATGGTTATAGAGACAATTGTGCATAGATTCTTCGGCTAGAATTGCGTTTTTAGGGCTGGTTGGACAGGATTTCACGGTTTGAGGCAATTGCGCACAGTTTTTTCGGCTGGAAACGCGTTTTTAGGGCAGGCTGAACTGAATATCATGGTTATAGAGACAATTGTGCATAGATTCTTCGGCTAGAATTGCGTTTTTAGGGCTGGTTGGACAGGATTTCACGGTTTGAGGCACTTTGGCACAGTTCTCTTGGCTGGAAACGCGTTTTTAGGGCAGGCTGAACTGGATATCATGGTTAGAGACCATTGTGGATAGTCTGTTCGGCTAGAATTGCGTTTTTAGGGCTGGTTGGACAGGATTTCACGGTTTGAGGCAATTGCGCACAGTTTTTTCGGCTGGAAACGCGTTTTTAGGGCAGGCTGAACTGGATATCATGGTTAGAGACAACTGTGCATAGTTTCTTCGGCTAGAATTGCGTTTTTAGGGCTGGTTGGACAGGATTTCACGGTTTGAGGCAATTGCGCACAGTTTTTTCGGCTGGAAACGCGTTTTTAGGGCAGGCTGAACTGAATATCATGGTTATAGAGACAATTGTGCATAGATTCTTCGGCTAGAATTGCGTTTTTAGGGCTGGTTGGACAGGATTTCACGGTTTGAGGCACTTTGGCACAGTTCTCTTGGCTGGAAACGCGTTTTTAGGGCAGGCTGAACTGGATATCATGGTTAGAGACCATTGTGGATAGTCTGTTCGGCTAGAATTGCGTTTTTAGGGCTGGTTGGACAGGATTTCACGGTTTGAGGCAATTGCGCACAGTTTTTTCGGCTGGAAACGCGTTTTTAGGGCAGGCTGAACTGGATATCATGGTTAGAGACAACTGTGCATAGTTTCTTCGGCTAGAATTGCGTTTTTAGGGCTGGTTGGACAGGATTTCACGGTTTGAGGCAATTGCGCACAGTTTTTTCGGCTGGAAACGCGTTTTTAGGGCAGGCTGAACTGGATATCATGGTTAGAGACAACTGTGCATAGTTTCTTCGGCTAGAATTGCGTTTTTAGGGCTGGTTGGACAGGATTTCACGGTTTGAGGCAATTGCGCACAGTTTTTTCGGCTGGAAACGCGTTTTTAGGGCAGGCTGAACTGGATATCATGGTTAGAGACAACTGTGCATAGTTTCTTCGGCTAGAATTGCGTTTTTAGGGCTGGTTGGACAGGATTTCACGGTTTGAGGCAATTGCGCACAGTTTTTTCGGCTGGAAACGCGTTTTTAGGGCAGGCTGAACTGGATATCATGGTTAGAGACAACTGTGCATAGTTTCTTCGGCTAGAATTGCGTTTTTAGGGCTGGTTGGACAGGATTTCACGGTTTGAGGCAATTGCGCACAGTTTTTTCGGCTGGAAACGCGTTTTTAGGGCAGGCTGAACTGGATATCATGGTTAGAGACAACTGTGCATAGTTTCTTCGGCTAGAATTGCGTTTTTAGGGCTGGTTGGACAGGATTTCACGGTTTGAGGCAATTGCGCACAGTTTTTTCGGCTGGAAACGCGTTTTTAGGGCAGGCTGAACTGGATATCATGGTTAGAGACAACTGTGCATAGTTTCTTCGGCTAGAATTGCGTTTTTAGGGCTGGTTGGACAGGATTTCACGGTTTGAGGCAATTGCGCACAGTTTTTTCGGCTGGAAACGCGTTTTTAGGGCAGGCTGAACTGAATATCATGGTTAGAGACAACTGTGCATAGTTTCTTCGGCTAGAATTGCGTTTTTAGGGCTGGTTGGACAGGATTTCACGGTTTGAGGCAATTGCGCACAGTTTTTTCGGCTGGAAACGCGTTTTTAGGGCAGGCTGAACTGAATATCATGGTTAGAGACAACTGTGCATAGTTTCTTCGGCTAGAATTGCGTTTTTAGGGCTGGTTGGACAGGATTTCACGGTTTGAGGCAATTGCGCACAGTTTTTTCGGCTGGAAACGCGTTTTTAGGGCAGGCTGAACTGAATATCATGGTTATAGAGACAATTGTGCATAGATTCTTCGGCTAGAATTGCGTTTTTAGGGCTGGTTGGACAGGATTTCACGGTTTGAGGCAATTGCGCACAGTTTTTTCGGCTGGAAACGCGTTTTTAGGGCAGGCTGAACTGAATATCATGGTTATAGAGACAATTGTGCATAGATTCTTCGGCTAGAATTGCGTTTTTAGGGCTGGTTGGACAGGATTTCACGGTTTGAGGCACTTTGGCACAGTTCTCTTGGCTGGAAACGCGTTTTTAGGGCAGGCTGAACTGGATATCATGGTTAGAGACCATTGTGGATAGTCTGTTCGGCTAGAATTGCGTTTTTAGGGCTGGTTGGACAGGATTTCACGGTTTGAGGCAATTGCGCACAGTTTTTTCGGCTGGAAACGCGTTTTTAGGGCAGGCTGAACTGGATATCATGGTTAGAGACAACTGTGCATAGTTTCTTCGGCTAGAATTGCGTTTTTAGGGCTGGTTGGACAGGATTTCACGGTTTGAGGCAATTGCGCACAGTTTTTTCGGCTGGAAACGCGTTTTTAGGGCAGGCTGAACTGAATATCATGGTTATAGAGACAATTGTGCATAGATTCTTCGGCTAGAATTGCGTTTTTAGGGCTGGTTGGACAGGATTTCACGGTTTGAGGCAATTGCGCACAGTTTTTTCGGCTGGAAACGCGTTTTTAGGGCAGGCTGAACTGGATATCATGGTTAGAGACAACTGTGCATAGTTTCTTCGGCTAGAATTGCGTTTTTAGGGCTGGTTGGACAGGATTTCACGGTTTGAGGCAATTGCGCACAGTTTTTTCGGCTGGAAACGCGTTTTTAGGGCAGGCTGAACTGAATATCATGGTTATAGAGACAATTGTGCATAGATTCTTCGGCTAGAATTGCGTTTTTAGGGCTGGTTGGACAGGATTTCACGGTTTGAGGCAATTGCGCACAGTTTTTTCGGCTGGAAACGCGTTTTTAGGGCAGGCTGAACTGGATATCATGGTTAGAGACAACTGTGCATAGTTTCTTCGGCTAGAATTGCGTTTTTAGGGCTGGTTGGACAGGATTTCACGGTTTGAGGCAATTGCGCACAGTTTTTTCGGCTGGAAACGCGTTTTTAGGGCAGGCTGAACTGGATATCATGGTTAGAGACAACTGTGCATAGTTTCTTCGGCTAGAATTGCGTTTTTAGGGCTGGTTGGACAGGATTTCACGGTTTGAGGCAATTGCGCACAGTTTTTTCGGCTGGAAACGCGTTTTTAGGGCAGGCTGAACTGAATATCATGGTTATAGAGACAATTGTGCATAGATTCTTCGGCTAGAATTGCGTTTTTAGGGCTGGTTGGACAGGATTTCACGGTTTGAGGCACTTTGGCACAGTTCTCTTGGCTGGAAACGCGTTTTTAGGGCAGGCTGAACTGGATATCATGGTTAGAGACCATTGTGGATAGTCTGTTCGGCTAGAATTGCGTTTTTACGGCTGGTTGGACAGGATTTCACGGTTTGAGGCAATTGCGCACAGTTTTTTCGGCTGGAAACGCGTTTTTAGGGCAGGCTGAACTGAATATCATGGTTATAAAGACAATTGTGCATAGATTCTTCGGCTAGAATTGCGTTTTTAGGGCTGGTTGGACAGGATTTCACGGTTTGAGGCAATTGCGCACAGTTTTTTCGGCTGGAAACGCGTTTTTAGGGCAGGCTGAACTGAATATCATGGTTATAGAGACAATTGTGCATAGATTCTTCGGCTAGAATTGCGTTTTTAGGGCTGGTTGGACAGGATTTCACGGTTTGAGGCACTTTGGCACAGTTCTCTTGGCTGGAAACGCGTTTTTAGGGCAGGCTGAACTGGATATCATGGTTAGAGACAACTGTGCATAGTTTCTTCGGCTAGAATTGCGTTTTTAGGGCTGGTTGGACAGGATTTCACGGTTTGAGGCAATTGCGCACAGTTTTTTCGGCTGGAAACGCGTTTTTAGGGCAGGCTGAACTGGATATCATGGTTAGAGACAACTGTGCATAGTTTCTTCGGCTAGAATTGCGTTTTTAGGGCTGGTTGGACAGGATTTCACGGTTTGAGGCAATTGCGCACAGTTTTTTCGGCTGGAAACGCGTTTTTAGGGCAGGCTGAACTGGATATCATGGTTAGAGACAACTGTGCATAGTTTCTTCGGCTAGAATTGCGTTTTTAGGGCTGGTTGGACAGGATTTCACGGTTTGAGGCAATTGCGCACAGTTTTTTCGGCTGGAAACGCGTTTTTAGGGCAGGCTGAACTGGATATCATGGTTAGAGACAACTGTGCATAGTTTCTTCGGCTAGAATTGCGTTTTTAGGGCTGGTTGGACAGGATTTCACGGTTTGAGGCAATTGCGCACAGTTTTTTCGGCTGGAAACGCGTTTTTAGGGCAGGCTGAACTGGATATCATGGTTAGAGACAACTGTGCATAGTTTCTTCGGCTAGAATTGCGTTTTTAGGGCTGGTTGGACAGGATTTCACGGTTTGAGGCAATTGCGCACAGTTTTTTCGGCTGGAAACGCGTTTTTAGGGCAGGCTGAACTGGATATCATGGTTAGAGACAACTGTGCATAGTTTCTTCGGCTAGAATTGCGTTTTTAGGGCTGGTTGGACAGGATTTCACGGTTTGAGGCAATTGCGCACAGTTTTTTCGGCTGGAAACGCGTTTTTAGGGCAGGCTGAACTGGATATCATGGTTAGAGACAACTGTGCATAGTTTCTTCGGCTAGAATTGCGTTTTTAGGGCTGGTTGGACAGGATTTCACGGTTTGAGGCAATTGCGCACAGTTTTTTCGGCTGGAAACGCGTTTTTAGGGCAGGCTGAACTGGATATCATGGTTAGAGACAACTGTGCATAGTTTCTTCGGCTAGAATTGCGTTTTTAGGGCTGGTTGGACAGGATTTCACGGTTTGAGGCAATTGCGCACAGTTTTTTCGGCTGGAAACGCGTTTTTAGGGCAGGCTGAACTGGATATCATGGTTAGAGACAACTGTGCATAGTTTCTTCGGCTAGAATTGCGTTTTTAGGGCTGGTTGGACAGGATTTCACGGTTTGAGGCAATTGCGCACAGTTTTTTCGGCTGGAAACGCGTTTTTAGGGCAGGCTGAACTGGATATCATGGTTAGAGACAACTGTGCATAGTTTCTTCGGCTAGAATTGCGTTTTTAGGGCTGGTTGGACAGGATTTCACGGTTTGAGGCAATTGCGCACAGTTTTTTCGGCTGGAAACGCGTTTTTAGGGCAGGCTGAACTGGATATCATGGTTAGAGACAACTGTGCATAGTTTCTTCGGCTAGAATTGCGTTTTTAGGGCTGGTTGGACAGGATTTCACGGTTTGAGGCAATTGCGCACAGTTTTTTCGGCTGGAAACGCGTTTTTAGGGCAGGCTGAACTGGATATCATGGTTAGAGACAACTGTGCATAGTTTCTTCGGCTAGAATTGCGTTTTTAGGGCTGGTTGGACAGGATTTCACGGTTTGAGGCAATTGCGCACAGTTTTTTCGGCTGGAAACGCGTTTTTAGGGCAGGCTGAACTGGATATCATGGTTAGAGACAACTGTGCATAGTTTCTTCGGCTAGAATTGCGTTTTTAGGGCTGGTTGGACAGGATTTCACGGTTTGAGGCACTTGCGCACAGTTCTCTCGGCTGGAAACGTGTTTTTAGGGCAGGCTGAACTGGATATCATGGTTAGAGACAACTGTGCATAGTTTCTTCGGCTAGAATTGCGTTTTTAGGGCTGGTTGGACAGGATTTCACGGTTTGAGGCAATTGCGCACAGTTTTTTCGGCTGGAAACGCGTTTTTAGGGCAGGCTGAACTGGATATCATGGTTAGAGACAACTGTGCATAGTTTCTTCGGCTAGAATTGCGTTTTTAGGGCTGGTTGGACAGGATTTCACGGTTTGAGGCAATTGCGCACAGTTTTTTCGGCTGGAAACGCGTTTTTAGGGCAGGCTGAACTGGATATCATGGTTAGAGACAACTGTGCATAGTTTCTTCGGCTAGAATTGCGTTTTTAGGGCTGGTTGGACAGAATTTCACGGTTTGAGGCACTTGCGCACAGTTCTCTCGGCTGGAAACACATTTTTAGGGCAGGCTGAACTGGATATCATGGTTAGAGACAATTGTGCATAGTTTCTTCGGCTAGAATTGCGTTTTTAGGGCTGGTTGGACAGGATTTCACGGTTTGAGGCAATTGCGCACAGTTTTTTCGGCTGGAAACGCGTTTTTAGGGCAGGCTGAACTGGATATCATGGTTAGAGACAACTGTGCATAGTTTCTTCGGCTAGAATTGCGTTTTTAGGGCTGGTTGGACAGAATTTCACGGTTTGAGGCACTTGCGCACAGATCTCTCGGCTGGAAACACATTTTTAGGGCAGGCTGAACTGGATATCATGGTTAAAGACAATTGTGCATTTTTTGTTCGGCTAGAATTGCGTTTTTACGGCTGGTTGGACAGGATTTCACAGTTTGAGGCACTTCCGCACAGTTCTCTCGGCTCGGATATCATGGTTAGAGACAATTGTGCGTAGTTTCTTCGGCTAGAATTGCGTTTTTAGGGCTGGTTGGACAGGATTTCACGGTTTGAGGCACTTGGGTACAGTTCTCTTGGCTGGAAACGCATTTTTAGGGCAGGCTGAATTGGATATCATGGTTAGACACAATTGTGCATAGTTTCTTCGGCTAGAATTGCGTTTTTAGGGCTGGTTGGACAGGATTTCACGGTTTGAGGCACTTGCGCACCGTTCTTTCGGCTCGGAATTCATGTTTAGAGACAATTGTGCATAGTTTCTTCGGCTAGAATTGCGTTTTTAGCGCTGGCTGGACAGGATTTCACGATTTGAGGCACTTGGGCACAGTTATCTTGGCTGGAAACGCGTTTTTAGGGCAGGCTGAACTGGATATCATGGTTAGAGACCATTGTGGATAGTCTGTCCGGCTAGAATTGCGTTTTTACGGCTGGTTGGACAGGATTTCACTGTTTGAGGCACTTGCGCACAGTTCTCTCGGCTGGAAACGCGTTTTTAGGGCAGGCTGAACTGAATATCATGGTTATAGAGACAATTGTGCATAGATTCTTCGGCTAGAATTGCGTTTTTAGGGCTGGTTGGACAGGATTTCACGGTTTGAGGCACTTGTGCAGTTTCTTCGGCTAGAATTGCGTTTTAGGGCAGGTTGGACAGGATTTCACGGTTTGAGGCACTTGCGCACAGTTCTCTCGGCTGGAAACGCGTTTTTAGGGCAGGCTGAACTAGATATCATGGTTAGAGACAATTGTGCATAGTTTTTTCGGCTAGAATTGCGTTTTTAGAGCTGGTTGGACAGGATTTCACGGTTTGAGGCACTTGAGCACAGTTCTCTCGGCTGGAAACGCATTTTTAGGGCAGGCTGAACTGGATATCATGGTTAGAGACCATTGTGGATAGTCTGTCCGGCTAGAATTGCGTTTTTACGGCTGGTTGGACAGGATTTCACTGTTTGAGGCACTTGCGCACAGTTCTCTCGGCTGGAAACGCGTTTTTAGGGCAGGCTGAACTGAATATCATGGTTATAGAGACAATTGTGCATAGATTCTTCGGCTAGAATTGCGTTTTTAGGGCTGGTTGGACAGGATTTCACGGTTTGAGGCACTTGTGCAGTTTCTTCGGCTAGAATTGCGTTTTAGGGCAGGTTGGACAGAATTTCACGGTTTGAGGCACTTGCGCACAGTTCTCTCGGCTGGAAACGCGTTTTTAGGGCAGGCTGAACTAGATATCATGGTTAGAGACAATTGTGCATAGTTTTTTCGGCTAGAATTGCGTTTTTAGAGCTGGTTGGACAGGATTTCACGGTTTGAGGCACTTGAGCACAGTTCTCTCGGCTGGAAACGCATTTTTAGGGCAGGCTGAACTGGATATCATGGTTAGAGACAATTGTGCATAGTTTCTTCGGCTAGAATTGCGTTTTTAGGGCTGGTTGGACAGGATTTCACGGTTTGAGGCACTTGCGCACAGTTCTCTCGGCTCGGATATCATGGTTAGAGACAATTGTGCGTAGTTTCTTCGGCTAGAATTGCGTTTTTAGGGCTGGTTGGACAGGATTTCACGGTTTGAGGCACTTTGGCACAGTTCTCTTGGCTGGAAACGCGTTTTTAGGGCAGGCTGAACTGGATATCATGGTTAGAGACCATTGTGGATAGTCTGTTCGGCTAGAATTGCGTTTTTACGGCTGGTTGGACAGGATTTCACTGTTTGAGGCACTTGCGCACAGTTCTCTTTGCCGTGGTATCTGATGCCACGGTCAAAAGGCGTTTTTGCAGCTGTCGTGGTATCTGGCCAGTTACCGGGGTAACAGATATTCAGATATCATGGTCCGACCGTGGTATCTGGTCGTGGTATCTGAAAAGTCATCTCACTATTCTCACTATCATCAAGTTTAGTCAAATTGGTGAGAAAGAACTTCAGCACTTAGTGATGTACAGGATATCAGTTTTTCTTTTGGGATGACTTCGAAAAGTGTAATTTCTGCAATAGTCGCTTTTGCGGTGGACCCCGAGTGGACCGTATATCAGATACCACGTTAACTGCAAAAACGACTAATTGCTGGTCCAGTTACCGTGGTAACAGATACCATGGTATCCGCAAAAACGCAACTAATGAATGCCAACGGGAGGAGAGAGAAAAATAAGGGAAAAGAAAAATATTGTATTGATTCGTCGAGTACCGCGAAGGAAGAAGCGCGAAGCACAAAACACGCAAAAAAAAATTAGTGTCCGGTACATTTTTTCCCGGGAAGTACATTTTTAGACCTATGTCCAGTGCAGTTCAAAAAATCAAATAGTTGCGTTTTTGCAGATACCATGGTATTTGATATACGGTCTAAAGTCGTTTTTGCAGTTATCGTGGTATCTTACCACGGTCAAAAAGTGTTTTTGCAGTTGTGGTATCTGGCCAGTTAATGTGGTAACAGATATTCAGATATCACGGTCCGACCGTGGTATCTGGAAAACGCATCTCACTTTCATCAAATTTTGTCAAATTGGTAATAAAGAAGCTGAGCCCTTGGTGATGGAACCGGATATCAGATACCACGGTAACTACAAAAACGACTAATTGCAGATTAAGTTACCGTGGTAACAGATACCATGATATCCGCAAAAACGCAACTAGTATCGCAACACTGCCTTCAATCCCTCAAGGTCGGTTCTCACTCTATTTTTCAGATTCAGATTCAGATATATTTACTTCACCAAAAAAAGACAACTACATTATAGAAAAAAAAACTCAACAACCACATAAAAGACCAAAGTCCTGTGAGTTTCTGTATCTTCTAACCACCTTTTAACCTAAAATTATTCAATAAATACTAACCGAAAACTAATCTAATATATTTTCAAAAAAAAGGAAAAAACGTAGGAGAGAAAAAAAAAGAAAGAGAAAAAAAGAAGAGAACAGGAAAGAAAAATGTTTCAGAAAAATGTTTCCCTCGTCACAACCTACCCCCCCGCCCCCCATCTCACCTCCCCCCACCCCACCTCCTCACTCCCCGCCTCCCTACACCCCCTTCCAACAACCCGCAAAATCAACCGCCTTCTTCTATTAAAAATTTCTTTAACTTTCTTTTGAGTAAAATTAAGTTATCGGCCGCTCTAATACTATCCGGGAGACTATTCCACACTGAAACAGCGATGTTTCTAATAGCGAAACCTGACCTCGTTGAATGTCGGATTTCATGAACCAGATGGTCAATATTTCTGGTAGCATATTCATGGTAAAAGTAATTCTGGGAAAACATATTCCAGAAGTACTCAGGGGACAACTTATTTAAACACTGAAATACAAAAACTGATAGCTGGTAGTCACGCTGTTGTCCAACATTCAGAACACCAAGCTTTTTATAACATGCAACAGTATTTTCACACTGGTGCAATTCACCGAGTATTGGGCCTTGGTTTGGAACTTGGAAAATAGATGAACTCTTTTTCGCTCAGAAACGTAATCGCTTTATTAGAAATGGGATAGTTTAGAGACATGTTTGTTTCAGTGAAAGTCGAGAACTGGAGGTCTCGGCGAAACACCGTGTCGCAGGGTTTTCACTCTATCCACCTCGTCAACTTGTTCAAGTTACAGTGGGCCTGTCCTGATTCCTGCGGCCATAATTAGACATTCAGTTCCCAAGTTCCAATAAAAAAGTCTACTATCTGTGCCTGGTAATAATTTGTGACTGGCTGTCGTCTCTGGCGAAAGGCTTCCTTGCAATTTGGAATAGATGAAGAATCAATTCTAGTCGATCCAGGCGTTGAGCAGAGCTACTCTTTGCAGACGGTGACAGCGGCAAGTTACTAAAAGAGTATCTGGAACTGCTTTTTGTGCAAAGAGCGTCAACTGCTGTTGAGCCGGATAGTGTGTTCTTTTCGTAAAAGCGCACTGTCCGTATCAAGAGAAGAGCTAGCTAAAAAAAAAAAAATCAAAATTATATTTAAAATATTTCGAAATTTTTTACAACTCGTGTTTTACTTTTGGGGCTACGAGCCTACGACTCCTCTTCTCGGTTCCTTTAATATTTTTGTGTTAGTCTACCACTTAATGTCATCTGTTCTTTCTAACAAAACTCAAATTTTCCCTCAATGATATTATCTAAATCATTCTAAATCATATTATCTCTAATCATTCAAAATTTAAAAATTCTGAAACCTTTTTATGTTGTTTAGTTTTATTTAAATAAACCAGATTTTCTTTTAACAACTCGAGAGCTTTAAAGTGCTAAAAAAGCTTTGGCGTTGAGCAGAGCTACTCTTTGCAGACGGTGACAGTGGCAAGTTACTAAAAGAGTATCTGGAACTGCTTTTTGGGATCCCAAAACGTTAGTGACGGATACCTATGACATCGCAAAAATGTCTGTCTGTCCGTCCATCCGTCCGTCCGTCCGTCCGTCTGTGAGCACGATAACTCTCGAAGGGAATGAGATATTTTGATGAAACTTGGTGTGAGCATTCTTTGGGTCAAGAGTAAGGTCGAGTTCGTAGATGGGCTCTGTAGCCCTACATTTAGGGGTGGGGGAGGGGGTTCAAATTAAGGGACAAGCAAAATATTTTGAAACAGCTAATGTGATAGTCGATTATGGGGTAAGAAGACATGCTGAACAAGAATATGAAAACCATTTTCGCGCCGGACAAGTAGTTCGGCCGGAATCCGGCCAAAACCGGAAAGTTTGTTAAAAGTAAAAGTTTTCTTTGAAGATGATTAGATGTTTGATTTTGGGGTAAGAAGCCATGCTGAACACGAATATGAAAACCATTTTCTCGCCGGACAAGTAGTTCGCCCGGAATCCGGCCAAAACCGGAAAATTTGTTAAAAGTAAAAGTTTTATTTGAAGTTGATTAGATGATAGATTTAGGGGTAAGAAGAGATGCAGAATCCGTATATGACAATCACTCTTTAGCCGGACATATAGTTCGTCCGGAATCCGGCTGAAACTGGAAAATTTTGTTAGAAGTAAAATTTTTATTTAAAGTTGATTAGATGTTGGATATAGGGGTAAGGAGATACGCTGAATCTGTTTTTGAGCTTTAGTTTTTCGCCGGACAAGTAGTTCTTGAAGTTCGCCAAAACTGCAAAATTCACAGAAGTAGCTACACGATCGTTTCGATCGGCTTATAGAGGTAAACGGACATGCTGAATCCATATTTGAGCTTGGATTTCTTAATGATTAGCTGTTTGGCCTGGCGAAGACTGAATCTGGCGAAGACAGAACAATTGTCTGGATCAGATATTGAAATTTTTGGGATCCCATCGGAACCTTTGGTCTTGTTGTGCAAAGAGCGTCAACTGCTGTTGAGCCGGATAGTGTGTTCTTTTCGTAAAAGCGCACTGTCCGTATCCAGGGAAGAGCTAGCTAAAAAAAAAATCAAAATTATATTTAAAATATTTCGAAATTTTTTACAACTCGTGTTTTACTTTTGGGGCTACGAGCCTACGACTCCTCTTCTCGGTTCCTTTAATATTTTTGTGTTAGTCTACCACTTAATGTCATCTGTTCTTTCTAACAAAACTCAAATTTTCCCTCAATGATATTATCTAAATCATTCTAAATCATATTTTCTCTAATCATTCAAAATTTAAAAATTCTGAAACCTTTTTATGTTGTTTCATTTTATTTAAATAAACCAGATTTTCTTTTAACAACTCGAGAGCTTTAAAGTGCTACCACTCGGAAGATGCAAATCGCATTAGTAAGAACAATTAAAGATTAACTTCTTTTGGAGGTGTTTTAGTGGCAGTATGATATTCATTTGTTAGTGGTATGAGGAAACGACGTTACTGCACTTCAAGTAGAGGCTTGCTGGGTCTTTCATTTGTCATTTAAAGGACTCGTCTTACTTATTCTGCCTTTTATAATATACCTAGCTCCCATACATAATTATAGGCTTCTGAAATCCCCACCTTTCTCCATTGTTTCGTGTTGTGCCCAAGAATTTTTAGCGGTTTGTTGGCCTTGCCGAGTTTTGCCCGTCACACAACGAAACGTTTGCCGAGATCTTCAGTGTCCGCTGACAACTCTCTCACAGATAAGGTCTGAGAAGCTTCTGTTTATTACCTTTTTTTCTTTGCTTAGTTTTCCCACTTTTTAACCACGGCGCGTTCAGTTTTCAAATGTTTTGCGCCCAGCCGCCGCGTCGGAGAGCAGGAAGGCTGGACATAAGTCGACAAGCGCTAACAAGAAAATCGCTAATTTCAGGCGGAAAGTAATGGTATTTTCGATGGTATTTTTTTCCGATCCATTTCATACGGAAAAGATCATTTCTAGTAAGAGTTGTGCTTTAAAGATGTTAATATCTTGTTTTGTTTCAGAGTTCTTATGCAAATTGTGCAGGAGTTGTGCAAGCGACCAGGTCTGAACAAGACAGGTTTCGACATGCCAACTATCTACATCCCCAACCCTAACAAGGTAAGCCCTCCTTCAACGATCTTCCCTCCCTTCGAGGGGAAAACACCCTTGAGGATTCCCCCTGATTCATTAACGTCTTGACACAATCTTCCTGACTGGAGACACCTCCTCTGTGGCGATCTGATATAAGGCATACTCTCGCGTTCCCTGGGATTCCCACAGCGGGGTAACCACGTTTTTTGTTTGTCCCAGGGACTCGCTTCCAGCATTTTTCGCGAGTCCCGGACGGGGAATCCTCCAGTTATCATCACCATCATCAAAGACTTTTTTTGTGTATGTATTCCAGTGAAAATACCTTTGACATAAAGATTAAATTTATTTGAAACGATGTGAAAAACTAATTAAAAAACACTAAATCATTTATTATAAGTGATTTTATTTTTAAGGATTCTTTGGCAAACTGTTTGCCGAGGAGTCTATAGTATATACTGTTTTAGATGAGTTTTGCAGAGGCCGATGGCATATTTTACGAATTGGGTTGATTACTTTTAAACCAGAAGTGATGTGATTTTTAGGTATTAAATCGATCAATCGAACATACAGAAATAAACCGTTTTTTATAGGCTTTAACCTCCGATCTGTGTTTTTGTCCTAATGTTTGGCTGCGGGTAGACCCCCCCCCAAAAAAAAAAAATTTTTGGTTCCGGACCTGTCAGTTTTTGGTTCCGGACCTGTCAGTTCAGAGTCTTTGCAACCATTACCGAATCAGTGAAAATGCAATATCGTAGTCCTAGCCAGTAAAGCCTCTCTGGGTTGTCAGCATCATCTGGTGAATTTGTTCGAGACTCTATGCTTGTCCTAGTTCCTAGCCAATCCAGTATTACAGGTTCGAAGGGAACATTTTCGTGTCCTCGAGTGTTATCGCTAGATAAGAAGAAGGAAACACTTGAGTTGTGTCATAATAATAATATTATGCAAAAAATAGGCCGTTGGCCTCTACAGATTGATTGACGAAGTTACAGTTGAATAACACCAGTACACTGTGCAGTCCCATGATACCAGTCATATCCTACCCAGTGCCAAAATTTTCTTTTAACATCAGGGGAATACCAGAAAATTAAAACAAGTGTACTAGTGTTATAATCATTATCGCCCTTGCTTTTTTCGGGCGATAATATATCGCTGGTGGACAGGCAGAAATGCGTAACTCATTTTTTCACATTTAGTCAGATCATTGAATCCGAGGCTAAGGCGCACATTTTGCTCTAGTATCTCTAACATGCATAGAGACCGATTGATTGATTTTTTCGGCGGGAATTTCAAAAGTATGGAAAAAACAGTGGAAGTATCACTAATAAATAAAGAAAAATTGCAAGCGTTGTTAGGATGACTTCGGTGAACTGTATGAGATTCAAAGAAGTATTAACGGAATTCTTAATGTTTAACAATCATTCGAGTGGGCCAACGATCATCGACCTTCTAGGATGCCAAGTCCAGAGCAAATCCAGTCTGACGTACCTAGGACTGCCTATCGGAGATTCAATTAAAAGCACTCGCAAATTACTGATAACCCATTTGCTGAAGCGCATCAGTGGAGCTTATGCCCGTATCGTTTCCGGGAAGTTGCGATTTAACAATGCCACTGCTCTTCCACACGTTTTGTATCTTTCCCCTTTCTGGACTTTCTTCAGCAACGAAAATCTTCGTCAAATTCGTTCCATTTTCTTTCGGTTTTCCAAATATTTGCTACGCCTCCCCCCCTGGACAAGGAACAGCCACCTAATTGAAAAGTTCCACATAGCGGATCCTTCTGCGGCTGTCCTGAGATCCATCAAGAGGATGAAGGAAAACTGTCACCACCCATGGAGCTCCATGATGTTCCGGTTTAGTGAATGTTAATTACTTTGGTTGTTGTTGTTGTGTTTCTCTCTTTTTTATCTCTTACTATACTCCGTCTTTACCTAGACGGGTTATAAATAAAATTAAATTAAATTAAAATTAAATATTTCTTCGAAAGAGCTTGTAATTCAATATTTTACCGGCGACGTCAGCTTTCCATGCGTTTTCGCGATCAGTCCAGCGGGAAAGTGGAAAGTGATTCCAGGAATCGCTTTCCCACATTTTTCACGATGCGCTTCGCTCGCCGGAAAGTGATTCCGAGATTTCGCGAAAACCCTCCTTATGAGGCTCAGAATATCTCCAGCCGTCCCCACAGCGTAAATTCTACTATGACGCGGGAAAATTTAATCTCAACACAAATGCGGCTTTTCAGTGGGCAGTGGTGAGATTGGTGAAGATTGCTAAGTGCCTGAAAAAAAAAAAATGATAAATCTTTCTTGTAAGGCATACAGCAAAAATACAAGCGCATAGAGGCACCACAAATCACACGGAAATTCCACTATTTGAAAATCGATTATTCGTGAATAGCGGAACAACGAAGCAACTCATTTTCAGCGGGTCTTCAACCCAATTTAAGTGAATAAGTGATGGGTAACTAGATTGTCCTATCCTGGCCCTTTTCGGTTAAACTTTAAGGACACACCGTACTTATGATCGTAAATCATTCTACTTCAGAAGTATTTCCATCCATTCTCGTTCCCGAGATTCGTCACTTCGTAATTTTATTTTATCTCCTCTGTTAGTAATACACTGATTATCACGTTTGTCACTTTTGTTCTATTTACGTGACGTATCATGCGCCCGATCATTGGTTCCGAGGAGCTTATTCATCCGGAAACCGGTTATGCAAATTTTGCCAACGTCGTTCTAGGCAAGGGACTTGGAAAGAGGCTAGAAACAGCAGAAGCCGTCTGCAATTTTCTGTGAGCATAGCTTAGTTGTAAAGTGGTCAACTATCTCAGAACATCTGAGCAGAAACACTAGGTAGTGTGAGCAGTGTCCTTTAACTTGGACTGTGGGGTGTTCTGTAGGGTATGTTCCAATCCCCTACCAGTAGTTATTTAAAGATAACACCAGTACACCGTGCAGTCCCATGATATCAGTCCTATCCTACCCAGTGCCAAAATTTTCTGGTATTCCCCTGATGTTAAAAGAAAAAAGTTCCAACGATACCAACGATAACGACTATTATCGCCCTTGGAAAAAGAGTTTTTAACTTTCCCATGTGTTGCCGTCCAAAAAAGACGGTGTTTTGAAAGCCTGATTTTAGCCACTTTACACATAATTCAGTCCAGAGGAATCACCTTGCTGGTGAATCAACATGTTGATTCAGGTTGGTTGTTAACAACCAAGAACCAAGAATTCATTCAGCGCTCGAGCTGTGCACACGTCAAGGCGTCTCTCTCAGAGACGTCGGTGAAACGTCGGAGCCACTAACTAGGATTTTGGATTTACAGTCCTGCGTATCTACCTGCATTTGCTGAAAGCGGGGGGCTGTACCTGGGTACTGTTATCGCCCCCTTGGAGTAAGTCTTCCTTCCATGCAATTTCTACACGATGTCGCGACGAAACCTTGTCAACGAGCTCCTATGCTTCTGCGTGAACAAGATCGATAACACTCCGATCGCTATTCTTAGCAAAATCTGCTATGAGTTTTACAGTCCGGAAGAAGTAGCAAAAGCGAAAAATGATCTAGCGTCAGTACTAGATGATGACGATCGTAATACCTTCGCTGATCGCATAATCACGACAAAAAGGTCGAAACAAATTATTTTGGACGATATACTATTCCTACTCCAGAACATGAATCGTGGGAACCTGTTCATATTTGCGCAGAATCTTTCAAGGCTACCACCAATGTCTATGGAGAACTGCGATCTTACTTCTATTTTAACTTCGTATTCCATTCTCCAAGCAAAAATCGAAGAACTGAGCGCATCGCTTACGGACGTCCAAGCGAAATTGCTATCGAAAGATGACGTCACGAGCATCATAGCATCCACTATTCCAACGCGGAATACGAATGATACGCGTTTGCTCTCTGGTCTTACTTCGCAGGCGCCAGCTGATACGGCTCCGAGCACGGTCGCCTCGGGAGAGCAGCGTCAGGAATCTATTTCCGTAGATGACGGCCGATCAAATACAAATCCGTCTCGATTGCGATCTGATAGCAGGAGAAGAGGTGGGTCGATTCGTGGAAGGTCCTTCGCGGACGTACTTCGCGGGAATAATGAGGTACCGAGGGTACAAAAACAAGGTAACTTTCCTAAAGTGGTTGTGGGTTCTCAGACCCGTGGCAGATTCGGAGGGGTGAAATCGGCCCTCGAGTCCAAGTTCATCAGTGTTTTTGTTGCCCGTTTAGAAAAATCAGTAAATTCGCTATGGTGTGAGATCGACTCTTTGAAACAGGAAGCGAAGGCAACAAAGCTGGTCATGCATGGCGTGAAAGACGTTTCAGCCTCACAAACGGCGGCATCAAATCTGTTGAACATTATGAAACAAAAGCTGGAAATAAGTGACCTCAGCATATCCGATATAAGTGATGTTCGAAAGATTGGCAACGAGACAGAGGAGAGAGGGGCATCTTTTGAGGTGAGCTTCAAAACGGTTCTGTTGGCAAAACAAGTGCTGGGTGCAAGAAAAAAATTAAAAGGAACAGGTCTCTTCATTTCTGAGTCTTTGACTAAAGCAAGGCTAGACCTCCTCAATGCTACCAAGGACAAAGTTGGAAATCGGAATGTTTGGACAGTAGACGGAAAAATCATGACCAAAATCGGGTCAACTACAAAACGAATTACGAACGTCGATGATGTAATTGCATTGCCCGATCCTTCTCATCCAGTTGTGTAACAAGACAAGGACCAATCGCAATCGATCAGTGATTATTTATTCGGTCATTTAGTGTGTTATACAGATGAATCGACTAGAACAGTTTGAAAAAAATCCCCTTTGCCTGGATTCTCTGATTAACTCAACGCTAGGTGAAGACGACAAAGAACATAGTGAATTATTGGTAGATAGTATATCATGCAGATATGTAAGTGAATGCTCGAAAAAGGTACATAAGTCGGACTTGAGGGTTGGTCACTTAAATTGTCAGTCATTGCAGACAGCATATGATGAAATATCGGAAGTTGTTAGTAGAAATAATCAAATTGATGTTCTAGCGCTGACAGAAACGTTCCTTACAGAGAATATGGATACAAAAATGCTAGATATTACGGATTTCTCGTTGGAAGTATTAAACCGTGAAAAGCTAAGGAAAGGTGGTCTAGCGTATTATGTGCGAAAAGGACTTGATTATTCGCTAATACCTGATTTTAATGTTCGTGTTGAAGGAATATTTGAGTCATTTTGTCTCAAGATAAAAGAAAATCATCAGGAAATTTTAATAGCGTTGGTATATCACAGCCCGTCAGGTGATACGGAAATATTTATGGATGAGCTAGAAAAACTGCTGTCAAAGTTGAAGTGTCATCGGTACCCGGTAATAATGCTAGGCGATTTTAATATGGATCTACTATCGTTACAAAATAACAAGAATCTGTTATTTCTTCAAAACTGTATGTCATATGGGTACCTGCCTATAGTACGAATACCCACTAGGGTAACCCCAACGACCGCGACTCTGATTGATAATATATTTGTATCTCACCAGAATATTGTTAGAAGGTCAGTAGAAGTGCTATTATTTCAAACATCTGATAATTTTGCTACTTTCACTGATGTATTGATGGGTAAAAGTAAGATAAAATCAGAACCCAAATACAGGCTTAATCGTCGAGATGAGTCAGAAAAAAATATTGCAGATCTAGTATTAAGTTTAAAATGTATTCAGTGGGATGAATTTTTTCAAGCCCACGTTGATCCAGATTCAGCGTATTCAGCGTTTATTGATTTAATTACTAGCAGTTATAATTGCCATTGTCCTGTGATGAAAGAGCCACAGCGTAAGCATTTGCCCAGAAAACCATGGATGACACAGGGACTTCTCGTTTCTGTTAACAACCGCAAAACTCTTTATAAACATTATATAAATGATCCGACAGAAGAGAATTTTCACCGGTTTAAAGAATATAGAAACAAGTTAAACCAGCTAAAAAGAAATGCAAAGGAAACATATTTTCAAAATAGTTTTAAAAATGCGAACGGGAACCCCAGGAAAACTTGGCAGATAATTAATTCGGTCATTGATCCAAATAAATCAGAAAAAAAACTTCATATAAAAGAACTGATTAGTGAAAAAAATTCAGTAAAATCGCCGGAAGAAATTTCGAGTCTTCTTGGTTCATTTTTTGTAAATATGGGACAAAAAATAAAAGAAAAACTGTCGAATGCTAAATCAAAAAGAACACTAATTACAAAGGTAACATCTCAAAAACTAAAGAAACAACAGACAATGGCGGAAATGCAGAAATTCCCATCTGTTACATGTGATGAAGTAAAAAAATGCATTTGTGAAATTAAAGGAACAAGGTCAACGGGCCTAGATGGACTTTCTTTGCAACTAATAAAAAAAATACAACCAGCAATCATTGAGCCTCTTGCAGTCCTTATAAACAGAAGCCTTGATGAAGGTATTTTCCCTACTAAACTAAAGGAATCCAAATTAATCCCACTTTTTAAAGGAGGAGACCCAACAGTAATTGACAATTATCGACCAATCAGCTTACTTCCAATTTTTTCGAAAATATACGAAAAACTTGCTGCAAAAAGACTGTATGAATATTTTGAAGCTAATAAAATTCTTTCTGATAAACAATATGGATTTCGGAAAAACAGATCAACTGAACTCGCAATTACGGATCTTATAATGAATATAAAAGCAGCGCAAGATGATGGTTTATATTCCCTGGCGATTTTTTTGGATTTAACAAAAGCGTTTGACTGTGTTGATTTTGACATCCTTCTTGGAACATTAGAAGGATATGGGATAAAGTCGACGGTTCTTGAATGGATTCGGTCATATTTAACAAACAGACGTTGTAAAATACTTGCTAATGGCATCATATCAGATTCATTCGATATAACTTGTGGGGTGCCCCAGGGATCGGTCCTTGGACCATTACTTTTTTTAATTTATGTGAATGAACTTTCGGCTGATATCCCCTTTGCCTATATAATAAATTTTGCGGATGATACTGTATTATTTCTCACGCATAAAAACCGTGAGCAACTAATTACAAACGCTGAAGTTTGCCTACGGGCAACAACTGAATTCCTTGAAGAACGGTTGCTTTCCCTTAATACAAAAAAGACGAAGTATATCATTTTTAAACATGGAAATGACCGAGTCTACGATAGTAAGATAAATACGGCCGACCACGAAGAAATTGAACGAGTAGACCACATTAAATATTTAGGCATAATAATTGATGAAAAGCTGGATTGGGCAATTCACATTAAATTTCTTTGTATGAAGCTGTCAAGAGCTGTTGGTGTTCTCCATAGACTGAAATTTATTTTCCCACATAAAATTTTACTGATCCTATATTTCAGTCTATTCCACTCTTATCTTTTATATGGAACAAGCATTTGGGCTTCAAATTATAAGTCAGAATGGAAGCAAGTCCAAATTCTTCAGAATAAAGCTATACGTGCTATTTGCAAGCTTGAGCCTCGTCAAAGTGTGAAGCCGTTATTAATAAAACTTAAAATATTAAATGTGGCTCGACTTCGGGAACAAAAAATTGCCGAAACTTTATACAAAGTAAGCACAAATACCGCACCTGAGTCGTTTATGTCGGTTTTTCGACGGAATGATGAAATTCACCAACATGGTACTCGACATGCATCGGAACTAGTTACAGAAAGGAGACGTCTCACGTCATCTGGTTTTTCAATCAAATTTACCGGTCCAAAAATATGGAATTATCTTCCAAATGCTTTGAAAAATGCTAATAGTATACCAGAATTCAAAAATAAGATTAAAAGTTTCTTATTGGAAAATATTGATCTAGATCCGAACTTTTTCTACCGATAGTTGTTTTATATATTTTGTTTGATTGATATACGTCTGTTTTCTCTACTTTTCCCTTTTTCTTCTTTTCTTTTTTCTTTTCTTTTTCCTTGTATTTCTTTTCCTGAAAAATGAATGAATACTGTCACCCGTTACGGGCAGTGCTCTCTTAGGGTGTAGTTAGTTCACAGTGTATTATTTAATTTTGTTAATAAAGAAACTAAACTGAAAAAAAAAAACTAAACTGAAAAAAACTGCAGTACTACAGAGGCCCAATTGTCTGAGTTACTCATTCGAAAGCTAAAGTGTCCCCGGGAAAGAGTTGAGTGTACGAGAATACAAGCTAGAGCGACAAGCAGTGCGTCATTCAAAGTGACGATGCCTGCCATTCACCGGGACGAAGTGATGAGCGACAAGTTTTGGCCAGCTGGTGTACTAGTGAGGAAATTCTATGAGTCTCGGCAACCGGCTAATCCATCCCCAACTCCACAACTTGATGAACAGTAGATTAAGGTGTGTTACGTATAACTGTCGGTCGATCCGAGCTAACCAACACGAGGTTCTTGAGCTTCTAGAATCTGCGGACATCGTGTGTCTACAGGAGATATGGCTGATAGATTGTGATCTAAATATGTTACCATCACTCCACCCTGATTTCTATGGGATTGGTGTGTCACCGGTGCTAAGTTCGGAAGGCCTAGTTGGCAGACCTTATGGAGGTGTAGCTATTTTGTGGCGTAAGTCCCTAGGATCCCAAGTTTCCATGTTTGATTTGCCGGATGATAGAATGATAGGGGTTACTTTCCAGTCGCTGGCGTTCAAGATCCTTTTTATAAATGTGTATATGCCTGTATGTTGTGCTGAAAATGAGCCACTGTTTTTAGACTGTCTAAGTCGTCTTCAAAGTTATATTGAGTTAGGTTCGTACGATAGCTTGTGTATTTTGGGAGACTGGAATGCTAATGCGAGACCTGGCTGTGAAACCCCGTTTTTCAAACAATTGTTAGAATTTTCAACAGCAAACAATCTGGTTCTCGCGGATGTGGAACAGCTACAAGACGATTATACATATGTCAGCGAAGCCCATCTGAATTCGGTTTCTTGGCTAGACCACATACTAGTAAGTAGAAATTTGGGTTCCCTCGTAAGTGACCTTAGGATTCGTAAGGAATTCGGCCCTGACCACTTACCTTTAGCGTTTAACCTACGAGTCCCTGTGGATGTCATCGGCAATAGTAGCAGTAGTGGTCCCGTGAATATTGTGGACTGAAATTCTTGTGACCCTGAGTCAATAATGGCTTATACTTCATCAACAAGCGCCCAGTTTAACGAACTAGATCTCCAGGCCCCAGGGCTTCAGTGTAATAACAGTCAATGTAATGACCCTTCGCATGTGTCAGAGCTAAACGACGTATATATTTCTTTTATTAACGCTATGATCCTAGCTTCTAAGCTTCTGCTTCCCTCTAAGGGCACGAATGGCCGACGGCGTCGACCAATCATACCCGGGTGGAACAACCATCTGAAAGAGCTTTACGCGCATTCGAAAACTAAATTTCATGAATGGGTTGCTGCTGGCAGACCCCTGCTATGTTCGGTCCATGAAGCGATGAGATCTGCAAGATCTTTATTCAAAATTAAACTGAGGTGGTGTAGGGGGAATGAGAACCAATTAAGGGCTGAAAGTCTTGCTAAGTCTTTTTTGCTGGATAAACCCAGGAAGTTTTGGTCACATGTGAAGTATGCTTTCTCGTCTCGGCCTCCGATTGCTCAGTGCCTAGATAATATTATGGGTGAACAGGAGATAGCAAGCCATTGGAAGATGAAATTTGAGAATCTGTTTAATTCCATTCCTAGTGATTGTGAAGATTTATTGGTTTTACCTGATGAAAATCCGATAGTCATTTTTCAAAGTTGTCTTGTTGAAAATTATTTGAAAGAGATGGACCTTGAAAAGGCAGGAGGCCTTGACAGTCTGTCAGCTAAGCATCTTAAGTATGCTTCTTTTGAGAAAATAGCTATTCTGACTTCCCTTTTCAATGGTTTTGTCCGTCATGGTTTTGTTCCTGACCTTCTTACTAAGGTTGTTATTGTTCCGATACCTAAGGGGAGGGGTTGTGATATAACAAAATCCGATAACTATCGTCCAATAGCACTAGCAACCCTTATTTCGAAAATTTTTGAATATTGTCTTGCTGATGCTATCCGTGAGTCGGTAAAGACTAGTTTTTATCAGTTTGGTTTCAAGGATAAATGCAGTGTCGAATTTCCGGTATTTCTTTTGAAGTTTGTTGTAGAATACTTTTGGTTTTTTTCGACACCTGTTTTCGCTTGTTTTGTGGACTCTACGAAAGCTTTCGACAGAGTAAATCACAAAAAAATGTTACGGATTTTGTTAGATCGGGGCGTGCCACCTTCTGTTGTCCGACTGTTATGTTTTTGGTTTCGGTCCCAGCGGTTTTCTATACGGTGGGGCAACAAACTCAGCGATGAATTCGTCATGGTCAATGGTTTGAGGCAAGGTGGCCTACTTTCCCCAATTTTGTACGCGGTGTACGTGGACGGTCTAACTGAGATGCTTCAAAAAGCATCAGTTGGGTGCATGATTGGTAACCGATCGTTCAACCATTTTTTATTTGCTGATGATTTAGTGCTTTTGAGTCCGACTGTTTTCGGGCTGAACAGGTTACTGGAGTTGTGTGATGTATATGCCGAGGAGTTTGATATTATGTTCAATACTAAGAAAACTTATGCTATGGCGTTTTTGCCTCCTAAATGCAAGGCACTTAAAAAAGACATTTTCCTTTCGGGTAGGCGTATTGAGTACGTAAGAGATTTCCGGTATTTAGGTTTTGTCATCAATGAATCTTTAAATGATGATAGTCATCTGCGGCAGACGATGGCCAGTCTATGCAAGCGTGGCAATGTTCTTATATGGAAATTTGGGATAACTTGTACTAGTGTTAAACTTTGCCTTTTTCGCACTTACTGTTACCAGTTATTTGGTATTGCGTTAGTGTATAAGCACTCTGTTCGGACGGATTATGGGCTCAATGTTTGTTTCAATAGCATCTTCCGTCGTTTGCTAAAGTTGAGCCGCTTCGCAAGCATGTCACAATCTCTTGTTCTGAACAGATGCTGTACATACAAAGAGCTTAAAAGAAAAGCTACAGTGTCGCTTCTTAATAGGCTGTGGGATTCTGAGAATCCGCTAATTGTTACTGCTAGCAACCATATCCACCACAGTCTGCCATTGTGGCGACATCTTCTGTCAGTCCACACATTCCCAATGAGGTGAGATGTGGAATTTTGTTGTTTACTTGTCTTGTTTATTTTGTGTGTTTTTCTTTTTGTATGGTCTGTAGACTGAATTAAAAGATATTGATTGATTGATTGATTAGCCTAGGTAAACAGTCATGCCTCACCTCTTAGATCTTGGAAATTCTCTTCTTGGAACAGAAGTGGCTCAGCTCACAGCTCATGTGATAAAATCCAACTGGAATTTGGTAAAACCAAACAAAAGCAAAGCACCTTTTCTCTAAACAAAAGCCCATCCCTGTGGAATCCAGAACGGCATGCCGGCAGTGCTTTTCAAATATCACGCCAGGCATTACAGTGTTGTCGCTTGCGCTTTTTGCGCTGCACAGTGTACTGGTGTTATAATCATTATCGCCATTGCTTTTCTTCGGGCGATAGCGGAAAATTTTGTCCTTGGGCAGCATAGCATGGTCATGCTACCCGCGGGCCAAATTTTTCCGCCTCAGCAAGGGCGATAATATATACTACCATGTCATATATCTGTATATCCCTTTATACAGTTTGGAACGACGATTTTTCCGACCTTCAAGATTTTTCTTCCCGATTCCACACACCCGTTTTCTACGAGGTGGGTCCAGAAGGTGAAGCCAGGCCAAAGGTATCTGGAAGTCCGGGGTGTTGGACACCCCGGAGTCCGGAATCTGGAAGGTATCATAGAAGCGGCAACACATTTGAGAGACACAATGCAAATGCAAATGAATGGGGTTTGAGAAAAAGAAAGAGTGGTTGACTGTTGTGATTGGGAGGCAACAAACATCTGAAGGAGACATCTAGGAACTGTTGAAGAAAAGCAAAATTAGCTATCATCATTATCGCGATATTCCGGAAGGGTGGGCTTGACTGTGAGGAAGCGCCAGATATCTGGAAGCCTGGAAGGTGAAGCCTCGCTTAAACTATTGCATGATATTTTTTCTTTAGTACCATTGGTATGAGCTTAAAGCACACCTGTAGAAATGTTCCTTAGACAATTATAACTTTATTTGTCATTCTGTCTTTGCAGAAGTTGAGGCAGACCTCTGTCATTTTGAACCGAACGCCAACCAAGGTTGAACAACTCTCACCGAAAGCCGATCAAAAATTGGAACCGGAACCAGAACCGGATAATCCAGAGTTGGCACGGTATTTGAACCGGACGTATTGGGAGAATAAAGCAACCTCTCGACCGGATGTGACTGCTACTAGTAACCCAGTTGGGGGAATTGCGGTCGATGCGAAGAAGGTGACTGCAGAGCCACCTAGCGCCAGAGTTACTGAGGTAAGTCTTGACGTACTCTAAACTCCTGCTAGAGATTATCTTTACGAGGCCAAATGGTTTAGAAAAATATCGTTTTTTCGAAAATGCGAATAGGCCTACTTGTAGAGGGAAATTGGCGATTTTCTTGTTGGCGCTTGTTGATTCTGTCCAGACGTCCCGCTCTCCGGAGTGGAGATTCGACGCAGAATATTTGAAAACTGCGCGCCGCGGTTAAAAAGTGGGAAAAGTCAAGCAAAAGGAAAGGAGTCTTGTACACAATTTAGATCTCTTGGGCTTCGAAGCTTTTCAGAATGAAAAACAGAATAGAGCTTCTTATCCCCTTATTTTTGTTGGCAGACCTTGCAAATTACGGCGAAGGTTGCGCTGCTTGACTGGCAAACTCGGCTCGGCCGCAAAAGCACTAGAAAGTCTTTGGTGCAAAAGGGAATAATGGCAGAGCGGGGATTAAAGATAATATGAAAGGCAGGATAAGTGCGAGGGGTCCTTTAAGTATAGCCTGCGCCGATAGCTCATGAGCCATTTTCAAAATAGGTGCGGGTTTCCGCTCTCTTGGAGACTGTAGAAAATTTATTTATTACTTGATTCCAAATTGACTAAAAAAGGACAAAATATCTTCAGCTCGATATCTGAGATCTAATTAAAAAAAATGATGTTTAAAAAAGAAAGTAATTTTTGGATATTTTTTGCGACTCAAATTTGACAGTCCAAAACGGATACGTCAGCTAAATTTTATTAGAGCTATATTCGGGTCAAAACCGCTCAAATTGGAAAAAATAAACTTGTGGTGTTGAGCCTGAAGAGGACCCTTGCCAAGAAGGGCAGAAATATAGCTCTAATAAAAATTTAGCTGTCGTATTCGTTTTGCACTGTCAAATATGATTCGCAGTCAGCTTGGGCTGAAGGAATATCTACTTTTGCGACATTTTTTAATAGCACAGATCGTCATGGATTATTTGAAGGCCACATAATCCATATGTCCTTATTTGGTTGGTAGTAAGGCCATACAAATGTTTCACAGTAACTAGAGCGTTCGCAATCTTTCTTAACCAATCGACTTGCGTTCTCGCGTCAAAGCGTTGGACCACTTCGCGCATCTCGATGCAAACAGTGATAGGTTCGTGGATGGTTTTAATGGCCAGGCCAACCACGCATCACTTCTTGATCGAGGGTGATTGAACTGGGAAGTTGGGACCTGACGTGTTCGTCTTATAGGTACTACTTGTGCAGTCGTACCAAGAAGGTGTAGGAGCTATTAGGGCATTCATTTGAACTTTTAAAGAACCACACATTTTCGTATTTCAGAAGTACCAGAACGGCGAGACGGACTACATTGATGACTTCGCCCCGAACCTTCGGAATCAGATTGAAATGTTCGTCAATCGAATGAAGTCGAACTCAAGCCGAGGACGCCACGTTGCCAACGACACGTCAGTTCAAACGATCTTCATGAACATCACCACCATGCACGCCCAGTTACTTCAGCATATACAAGAGCTTGATCAGAAAAGAGGTAAGTATTCAAATACGTCGTTGTCGACGTACCAACTGGAAGTTGGAATGGGTATTGACGGGGTCACTATTAGGTCGGAAAGTTTGTTTAAACCTTCAATAAAGATTGCAGCGATACCTAAACAAGAGACGGTGATCCAGAAACCATGGGGTTTTAATTCATAATAATAGCAACTGCTCATTAATCAGACTAACTCGAAATGTGTTTGAACGTCTTTCATGTCCTTCTCCCACCTTGGAATAAGCGACTCGTTTCCCCCAGAGTACTACCATGTCTGCCTGACTCCGCTCGAGCGTGAGAACATTGCTGATACTTCATCTCCCTTCATCTCTCTGTCTCCTGCCGCCTCTTTCTGCCCTCCAACCCTTATACTTTACCTCGTCATGACTCCGGCTGTACCGACAGACTCCTTTATTATCCCTGTGTTCCCTCACACGGTCTCCCACCTCCGACCGCTTCAGGGCACTTTCGGCCGTTCTGTAACTGTCAGAAGTTTTATAGGCTAACAGATAACACAAGGGTGTACGGTTTCAACAGATAAACACTTGGAATGTTATCTGTTATGAATTTGCAAACGTTATGCTTAACAAGCGTAACAGGAACAGGAGCCGAGAAACCGCCGAAAAAGCATATGCTGACTAGATAAGATAAGATAAGATTTAATTGCACAAAAAAGCCAAAAAGGCCATGGCAACAAAATAAACGAAACAAAAAGACAACGATCTAAACAGTAACCTACTCTAGGCATAATATTCGGTGTTGAAAAGTGGCCCTGAAGAATCTTGCCAGACTCCTCTCATCATCAAACTGACGGGCATATCATGATCACAAAACCGCCGTTTTTTCGGCTAGTCTAATATGCATAACGTTTCAGTGCGTAACATTTGAGGATCATAACAGCTTAGCTTACATCGTAAGTGTTATCTGTTGAAACTGCGCATCCTTGTGTTATTTTTATGAAACTTCTTTCCGCTCAGTTTGCCTTATCTCCTTACTCTGCCTCCGGTTGCCCACATCTGCCAGCTGTGCCCCTCGCTCTAGCAAACCCCCACGCAAGGGCCTTCAGTCAGCCTTTATCGCCTCCATCTGCCTCGGACGGCACTTCCGTCCGTGCCTAAGGACTTTTGTTCCTTCGTTTTCACTGGATTTCTTCACTAACTCCGGATGCATCCTTCTGACTTGTGTCCTCCCACTCCTTCTTCGGACCCCGTCGATCGCATCACCGCGTCAGAGCCGCCCTACCCAGAGCAAAATAACACTAGGGAGTAGCGCCAAGACCTATCCTTTCCATGCTTCGCAAACGGGCCATAGTCGTAGCGCCGCCCATTACGCTTGCGAAATTTAAAGCAAGACAAACTTGCGGATTTAGACATTTCTAGTAAAGCTAAGACGCGGTTTGCACACATCTTGGAAACCGGGGAGGTTGTATCTTTTTTTTTGCTGTATTCAGAATATGAAGTTATTGGAGCCAGCGCTGGGGCACGACTGATTGAGTTTGAGTAGGGACGTTCAGTAGCGCTAGTGGTGCTAGTGTCGCTGCGAGAGTGTCGAGAGTGTGTTACTTTTTTCAAGTCTTGGCCCTACTCTCTAGTGTTATTTTGCTCTGGCCCTACCATACTAGGAGATTTGAGTGAGCAAGCCCTCGTCTGGATGGTCAGCGTTTCTAACGGTCAACCGTTGGCCGTTGAGTCGTTTAACATGCCGAAAGAAAACAAATACAAACTAACAGAGGTCATCATGTCATGCGGATACCAAGGAGAAATAAAATACGTTTTTGCAAAATTGCAAAAAATACCCTTTGTTCTGTTCTTAAATCTGAAATCTTCATTTCAAGTTTTGGTCGAGTAGGCAAAATATTTAGGACACAAGAAGTTGGCTGAGATAAATTTGAAGTTGCCAAACGCTTTAGAGTATAAATTGAGGTAAGGTTCGGCCGTTAGCTCTCGATTCGTGGAATAAAGTGTAATTAGTGTAGCATAGCAGTGGATGTTAACGGAATATAATGAGTGTCAGAGCAAAATACCACTAGGGAGTAGCGCCAAAACTTGAAAATAGTGACAGAACCTCGAATAGCAGCGACATCAGCACCATTAGCGATAGGGAACGTCCCTATTGAAACTAATTCAGTCGTGCACCAGCGCTGGCTCCGATAACTTCGAGCGTGTTCCACCCTACTTACCGCAGTTACTACGCTAGGCTGGAAAGCTTTTCTGTTTTTTCGGTCAAATATCAGGCCGCGGGCTGATCGGACCAATCACGTTGCAGAGATGCGTAGTTACTACGCTTACTACGCTCCCGAGCGTGGTAAGCAAATAGTTACTATTAGTTACTATTTTGAGAAGGTTGGAACGGTTAGCGTAGTAACTTTTCGTGAGGCTGGAATGGAAATAGTAACTAATAGTTACTATTGGTAGAGGGGTGGAACACGCTCTTCGTATTCAATTCTGAACACAGCAAATAAAAAAAAAGATACAGCCTCCCCTGTTTGCGCGATGTGTGCAGACCGCGTCTTAGCTTTACTAGAAATTACTAAACTCACAAGTTTGTCTCGCTTAAAATGCCGCAAGCGTAGTGGGTGGCGTTGCGAGTATGACCCGTTAGCGAAGCATGGAAAGCATAGGTCTTGGCGCTACTTCCTAGTGTTATTTCGCTCTGGTGAGTTTAAAGTATGATGTGATTTTTTATTTTATTTTATTAAAGACGGTAAGTCTCTTGCCATTACTGTTGCCTTTAGCTTTGGGAATGTAAGTGCCTGGGTAACAATGACTTCGTAAAGCGTGTCCGTCCGTCTGTTAGCATGTCAACTGTCGGAGGAGTTGACAGGTTTTGTTCAGCCTATGCAGCGCTTACATGCAGGTGAAAGCTTGAGCAGTCTTTGAAACAGAGTAATGTTTACACCAGAGGGAATACAACTGCTTTCCCAGGCAGAAAATTGTAAATAAACTTGCAAGCCTGGATTGAACTAACTAAGTGAGAAATCTTATGATAGCAGCCACGGCATCATCTGTGATGGCTGCTGCTTTCAAAAGCTAGTTGGACTTTTCTAGTCCTCTTCACCAGCGGAACTCCTTTCACGCGTTTTAGCGCAGGCTGAACTGGAAATCGCCTCTGGACAGCCAAAAGGTCGTATCTGCAGTTTTCAAAATTTTTCAGGAGAGCGAAAAAACGTGTCCCATGTTTGTATTGCAACTGCAGATATGACGACTCTGCAATACTCATATCTCAGTTTCTATGTGTCGTACAGATACGACAATTAGAACAAAAGATGCGTCTTTCCTTTGGATATAAAGAAATGCAATAAAACGTATTTCCGAAAATATGTCAGATACGACTTTTGGCTGTCCAGAGGCGATTTCATGGTTAGAGACAATTGTGCGTAGTTACTTCTGCTAGAATTGCGTTTTAGGGCTGGTTGGATAGTATTTCAGGGTTTGAGGCACTTGCGCACAGTTCTCTCGGCTGGAAACGCGTTTTTCGGGCAGCTGAACTAGATATCATGGTTAGAGACAATTGTGTATAGTTTCTTCGGCTAGAATTGCGTTTTAGGGCTGGTTGGACAAGATTTCGAGGTTTGAGGCACTTGCGCACAGTTCTCTCGGCTGGAAACGCGTTTTTAGGGCAGGCTGAACCGGATATCATGGTTAGAGACAGTGCATAGTTTCTTCGGCTAGAATTGCGTTTTTAGGGCTGGTTGGAAAGGATTTTACGGTTTGAGGCACTTGCGCACAATTCTCTCGGCTGGAAACACGTTTTTAGGGCAGGCTGAACTGGATATCATGGTTAGAGACAATTGTGCATAGTTTCTTCGGCTAGAATTGCGATTATAGGGCTGGTTGGACAGGATTTCACGGTTTGAGGCACTTGCGCACAGTTCTCTCGGCTGGAAACGCGTTTTTAGCGCAGGCTGAATTGGATATCATGGTTAGAGACAATATTGCATAGTTTTTTCGGCTAGAATTGCGTTTTTAGGGCTGGTTGGAAAGGATTTTACGGTTTGAGGCACTTGCGCACAGTTCTCTCGGCTGGAAACGCATTTTTAGGGCAGGCTGAACTGGATATCATGGTTAGAGACAATTGTGGATAGTTTGTTCGGCTAGAATTGCGTTTTTACGACTGGTTTGACAGGATTTCACGGTTTGAGGCACTTGCGCACAGTTCTTTGGGTGAAAACGCGTTTTTAGGGCAGAATTGTGCATAGTTTCTTTGGCTAGAATTGCGTAATAGGGCTGGTTGTACAGGATTTCACGGTTTGAGGCACTTGCGCACAGTTCTCTCGGCTGGAAACGCGTTTTTAGCGCAGGCTGAACTGGATATCATGGTTAGAGACAATTGTGCGTAGTTTCTTCGGCTAGAATTGCGTTTTTAGGGCTGGTTGGATAGGATTTCACGGTTTGAGGCACCTGCGCACAGTTCTCTCGGCTAGAAACGCGTTTTCAGAGCAGGCTGAACTGGATATCATGGTTAGAGACAATTGTGCATAGTTTCTTTGGCTAGAATTTCGTTTTTAGGGCTGGTTGGACAGGATTTCACGGTTTGAGGCACTTGCGCACAGTTCTCTCGGCTGGAAACGCGTTTTTAGGGCAGGCTGAACTGGATATCATGGTTAGAGACAATTGTGCATAGTTTCTTCGGCTAGAATTGCGTTTTTAGGGCTGGGTGAACAGGATTTTACGGTTTGAGTCACTTGCGCACAGTTCTCTCGGCTAGAAACGCGTTTTCAGAGCAGGCTGAACTGGATATCATGGTTAGAGACAATTGTGCGTAGTTTCTTCGGCTAGAATTGTGCTTTTAGGGCTAGTTGGACAGGATTTCACGGTTTGAGGCACTTGCGCACAGTTCTCTCGGCTGGAAACGCGTTTTTAGTTTGTTCGGCTAGAATTGCGTTTTTAGGGCTGGTTGGACAGGATTTCACGGTTTGAGGCACTTGCGCACAGGTTTCTCGGCTGGAAACGCGTTTTTAGGGCAGGCTGAACTGGATATCATGGTTAGCTACAATTGAACTATATATCATGGTTAGAGACAATTGTGCATAGTTTCTTCGGCTAGAATTGCAATTTTAGGGCTGGTTGGACAGGATTTCACAGTTTGAAGCACTTGCGCACAGTTCTCTCGGCTGGAAACGCGTTTTTAGAGCAGGCTGAACTGGATATCATGGTTAGAGATAATTGTGCATAGTTTCTATAGCTAGAATTGCGTTTTTAGGGCTGGTTGGACAGGATTTCATGGTTTGAGGCACTTGCGCACAGTTCTCTCGGCTGGAAACGCGTTTATAGGGCGGAATTGTGAATGGCTTCTTTGGCTAGAATTGCGTAATAGGGCTGGTTGGACAGGATTTCACGGTTTGAGGCACTTGCGCACAGTTCTCTCGGCTGGAAACGCGTTTTTAGCGCAGGCTACTGGATATCATGGTTAGAGACAATTGTGCGTAGTTTCTTCGGCTAGAATTGCGTTTTTAGGGCTGGTTGGATAGGATTTCACGGTTTGAGGCACCTGCGCACAGTTCTCTCGGCTAGAAACGCGTTTTCAGAGCAGGCTGAACTGGATATCATGGTTAGAGACAATTGTGCATAGTTTCTTTGGCTAGAATTTCGTTTTTAGGGCTGGTTGGACAGGATTTCACGGTTTGAGGCACCTGCGCACAGTTCTCTCGGCTGGAAACGCGTTTTTAGGGCAGGCTGAACTGGATATCATGGTTAGAGACAATTGTGCATAGTTTCTTCGGCTAGAATTGCGTTTTTGAGCTGGTTGGACAGGATTTCAGGGTTTGAGGCACTTGCGCACAGTTGTCTTGTCTGGAAACGCGTTTTTAGGACAGGCTGAACTGGATATCATGGTTAGACACAATTGTGCATCGTGGTTAGAGACAATTGAACTGGATATCATGGTTAGAGACAATTGTTTATAGTTTCTTCGGCTAGAATTGCGTTTTTAGGGCTGGTTGGACAGGATTTCACGGTTTGAGGCACTTGCGCACAGTTCTCTCGGCTGGAAACGCATTTTTAGGGCAGGCTGAACTGGATATCATGGTTAGAGACAATTGTGGATAGTTTGTTCGGCTAGAATTGCGTTTTTAGGGCTGGTTGGACAGGATTTCACGGTTTGAGGCACTTGCGCACAGTTCTCTCGGCTGGAAACGCGTTTATAGGGCAGAGTTGTGCACAGTTTCTTTGGCTAGAATTGCGTAATAGGGCTGGTTGTACAGGATTTCACGGTTTGAGGCACTTGCGCACAGTTCTCTCGGCTGGAAACGCGTTTTTAGCGCAGGCTGAACTGGATATCATGGTTAGAGACAATTGTGCGTAGTTTCTTCGGCTAGAATTGCGTTTTTAGGGCTGGTTGGATAGGATTTCACGGTTTGAGGCACCTGCGCACAGTTCTCTCGGCTAGAAACGCGTTTTCAGAGCAGGCTGAACTGGATATCATGGTTAGAGACAATTGTGCATAGTTTCTTTGGCTAGAATTTCGTTTTTAGGGCTGGTTGGACAGGATTTCACGGTTTGAGGCACTTGCGCACAGTTCTCTCGGCTGGAAACGCGTTTTTAGGGCAGGCTGAACTGGATATCATGGTTAGAGACAATTGTGCATAGTTTCTTCGGCTAGAATTGCGTTTTTAGGGCTGGGTGAACAGGATTTTACGGTTTGAGTCACTTGCGCACAGTTCTCTCGGCTAGAAACGCGTTTTCAGAGCAGGCTGAACTGGATATCATGGTTAGAGACAATTGTGCGTAGTTTCTTCGGCTAGAATTGTGCTTTTAGGGCTAGTTGGACAGGATTTCACGGTTTGAGGCACTTGCGCACAGTTCTCTCGTCTGGAAACGCGTTTTTAGTTTGTTCGGCTAGAATTGCGTTCTTAGGGCTGGTTGGACAGGATTTCACGGTTTGAGGCACTTTGGCACAGTTCTCTTGGCTGGAAACGCGTTTTTAGGGCAGGCTGAATTGGATATCATGGTTAGAGACAATATTGCATAGTATAGCTGTGATCACAGATGCTTATGAAATTTTTTGTCTGCGGCGCCTTTAGTAGTAGTCTACATTTTACGGAAGTGCTAAATAGAAGCGGAAGGCCGATGCATGTTATGCCTTAGGTTCGACTATCTAGCCACATAAAAAGCTACAATTTATGTGTAAGGAAATTAAGATTTGCCAGAAAAAGAGCAATATAAAAAAAAGCTCGCACTGCTGTTGCGCACTGCCCTTACTTTACCTACCCATAAGAATTTCGCCTGCGGCGCTTTTTGTGATATTATTTATTTACTGGAAGGGCGCGTCATTTAATTGAAGTTTTAGGCTTGGAACTTTAGGGTTTTAGCCAAATTAAGAGCTAAAATTTGTATGGAAAGTAGAAAGTTTTGCCATAAAAAAAAACTGGTTTTAAAAAATCTAGCCTGCGGCGCTCAGTTACATTTTGTCCTGGGTACAGTCTCTAGAAGCTAGGCCTACCGCGGAGGCTTCACCCTCCAGAGAGAGGAGCCATGGAAACTTATTTCTTCTTTCTGGTGAATCTCTATCATATTCTGGTCAGAAGATATTAAAGAGTTACTATTCCAAACTTGTAGTCTGATAAGTTGCTAAAATCCACACGACTTTTCAAAAATACCACTATTTTCTCGTCTATTTTCACCACAAAATCTCATGATTTTTCTCAAGATTTACGATCACAAATCTCATGCGTAACTCATTATTTTTGGACTGTTGCTCATGATTTTGAAAATTTCCGAGTGGAAACACTGCTAAGAGCTAGTTGTTTTCGAACGTCGAAGGGGTTGGTATGTGGGGTTGGTAAAAGAGAAGGTGGTTGCGGGCTATATAACAGTTGGAAAGTTTAGAAGGATTGACAGCTTCAGTAGAAGGGTGAACACTGAAACCAAAAATAGACCGATCCCAATTGTGAGACAAGTAGGGGATTTCTAATGGTTTCATGGTCTAATAATAGGCTGTTAGACCATAATCTTTTATCTGTTTCTAAATAAGTTTTGATCTATCAACATCATATATTAGATTTTTGGGATCCCATCGACACCTTTGGTCTTGTTTTTTGGCAAATCCCTTGTGACTCAAATGATCATGGGTTGAGATGGATCTTTTGATAAAAATTACTTCTCGACCTTGCGGTTAAGATGCGCACTTTAAGGGAGCTAGAACTTTATCTATAAGCAAAACCCTTGAGGCAAAAATGATAATTGGCTCATGAGGATCATGAAAATGAATATTTTGCTTAAAAATATTTTTCTTAATTTGCGGTCATGAATGGTACTTTAAGTCATGGTCGGATTTGGAAAGTGGCCAATCTTGTAGAATTTATAATATTCCAGCCAAGTTTCATCGTCCTAGCACATCTGGAAGTACCTTAACTCGCGATCACCGGAATTCCGGACCCGCCCCTCAAACTCCCCCACAGTCGCCGGAGCCAATCCGGTTCGGTTTTGTACTTGTTTGGTATTCCCACAAAGTTCCATCCCGATCTCTCCAGTCCAAGCCTGTCACGTATTTTCCGGCCCTGCCCCCCCCCCCCCAATTGTTGTCGGATCCGGTCCGGACTTATACTTAAACATGACGGTTATACTTAAACATGATCACAGCAAACCCACGAACCGGCGAATCCCTACTTTCATCCTTTTACCAAGCCACGCAAGTGCCATATGAGCTTGCACTTCTTGTTCAACCTGTCACACAGTCACACAAGTCACACAGGTTTCCTGAAGCGAAGACGAACTTATTGTTTGAAAATGATTGAAACAGGAATTGTCGGATTTCGTTTACATTTTAAGACAGATTCGTAGCCTAACATTTTAGAAAACACCTTCGACGTGTTAAAATTCTGCTCCGACTAAAGTAGGCTATTGATTACTGTTTAAAAATGTCAGTAAAATCTGGCCAACCTCCTTTGCAATTTTCTACATTATTTTCATTTCGACAAATTATAGATGGATCGATATATATTTAGATATTCATTAACACTGAAAGCCCTAAAGTGCCATGGTTAATACAAATACAACAAAAGAGAGAGAAAAAATAACTTCAGTGAATAAATGCCAAATTATTCCAACAAATAAATTTCAAATAATATAATCCAATACACACCCCTTTCTTCCTAACTCACCTTACAAAAAATGTTCTCTGTGTGCCAAGCCCAAACTAACCAGCCTTCCCAAATTCTTTATACCACAAAATTTCTATCCTTCAAAATTATCTCCACCCATTTCTCCCTTTCAAAACACCCCGGATAAATTTTCTGCCTCAACTATTTTAACTCTTTACACAGAAAATGCCGAAAATATCGTTGACATTCACACGCTGAATATAACCGTTACAGCAGGCATTATGCTCTTGTGATTGCGTTGCCACTTGTCGCAGAATTCTGCGATTTGTCACAGGTTTTCGAGTTCTCCCCAGATTCACAGCTGTGACAACATTTGTCACAGGAAATCGCACTTTTGCCAAAAATGTCGCAGAATTCTGTGACATTTTTTCATTCTGCCAGAATTCAGCTACTGGCGAGACAAGAAACACAGAAAATTGCTCTATGGAACTTTTCGCTCTCTTTGGATTCAGCCATCGGCGGGTGTGGAGGAATGGGCAATCTAGAACCTTTTCATATGCGTGAGTTGAGAAGGGTTATCCGATTGAGTAAAACTTGATGGGTGGTAAGAGATAACGCCTATATGATCTAATTATGTGTCCGAACCGGATTCAGTCATTGTTGGGGGAGGGTCCCGGAATTTGTGCGGATCACCGAGGGGTCAAATGAGTGGAGCGATTGGACTGAGAATTGTAATGTAGAAAGTTCATACGCCCTAGATGATCCATTTTTTTTTTTGGGGGGGGGGGGGGTACGAGGATTTCCGGAACAGTTCTCAGACTTGAGAACTTGACCCTAAAATACCCTAAGCAATATACCTAACATGATCAAATGAGTAGGGCGATTCGGATGAAACTTGGAAGGTCTAAAGGTCATAATATGCTCTAGGTGAACCATTTTGGTGTCCCGCCCATATTTGGCCTCGGTGAGGGAAGTTGAAGGGGATACAGCAAATATCCCAGGATGCTCAGATTCGAGTGAAACTTGATGAGTGGTACGATAAGCCCTGGGTGATGTATTTATGTGTCTGAAATATGCTGCCCGTAATATTGATGTTTTCCTTCATGAAAAGTAAAAAAAAAAAAAATCTCAACATATCCATGTTTTTCCCAAACATCGCATGCATTTTGTGCTTATCGCTCGATTTGTGTCACATGTCGCAGAATGCAAAATCGCAACAGGTTATAATAGCAAAGGATAGCAAAAATGTAGTATTTTTCGAAAACTAAATATTTTTTTTCAAGTTGAACTGAAACCAAATCTCGATTCACACACGGTGTAGCATTTTACTATGTTAATTGATATACGCACTCCTTCAACACCCAAAATCTTGTGAGTTTTTTTCGAAAAATGACCGATTTTCGTTTGACACAGATTTTCACAGATTTTTGCGGCCAAATGTCACAGGTTCGGTAAAAGAAAAGTGGCAATGCCTGGGGGAGCGCGCTCGGAGCGAGCCCGGAGCCGGCTTGATATGAAGGTGACACAATGAATTCTTTCTGTAGTCAAAGATTATAAGACCAGGGAAGATAGGACACTTGCCAAAAATCCCGTCGTGAAAAATCGACGGTCTAGCCACCTAGCGATCTTTTCTTTCTGGGAGCTTGGAATGTATTTTACGACGCTAGATGGCACGGAAAATCGGCCTTATGATATTGCTCGATTGGATTCGCCGGATCAGTTATATTATCTTTTGAGTTAGATGTACAGTGTTCAACGGAAGAAGGAGTTGCAGAAGATGAGAACCGTTTTCAAGCATCGCACTTTTGGAAATTTCGTCGGCTCTACCAAAAATCATGGGCAACATGAGTAACAGGACCCAGCCAGCACATGATAGCCCACATTCTTTTCTGGCCGATAACGAAAAATTGTAGATTGTATTTGTTGTTTTATTTTACATACTCCGCTTTTCAAACGGTGTGTTAGAAATAAAATATTTACTTAATTAGTTTCGAAGCCACCATTTCCGATCTGGAACACCTGTTATAATAATACACTATACGGTGCATCCTTGGTTCTATTTGTCTATCAAAGACATCATGAAATGAAGGATCAGACGGATCGGAATGCACCGTGCTGCTGTACTCGATTGCTTAGCCAGGGTACTGGACTGGACAGGTCTGCTGAATTGCATATCCCTAGATAACGAGTCGTAGCCTACACAGTTGATTTCGTACTCGAGCGTTGCACAGAAATCTTCTACTGGACCACATAGCGTAGCCTACCCTGCTTTTGCACTGGTTGCAGACCATAAATACGACAGTAGGATTAAAATGTACAAAAGTTTTATTTCGAAAGTCACTAAATATATTCTTGCACAAAATTACCGAACAGTAACATCTCATTCAGTAGTAGGGACCTCCAAAATGTCAAGCCAACTTTTCAGCTTAGCCGGGTCACCGATGGGCAGCGAGAAATAACGGTTGTTAGCTCCATGCTTCGTGTGCCGGTGATTATACCACGGAACAACGCAGTGAACAGGCATTCCTAGAAAAAAAAGGTAACTATTAGCAAACTGAACTAAAATAAATACACTAAATGAACAAGACCAAAAGGTTCCGATGGGATCCCAAAAATTCAATATCTGATCCAGACAATTAGGTCTTGTCTTCACCAGATCCAGTCTTTGCCAGACTCCTTAAACATTTTACTCTTATAATTTAGAAACACAGTAAGGCCAAATAGCTAATCACCAAAGAAAACATGTTCAGAGTGGACGGATTGGAATGAAACTTGGTGGGAAGAACAAGCACAAGCCCCAGATACATGGTTGACAAGATAGGACCGGATCCGAGCACCGTGGGGGGAGTTTGAAGGAGGGTTCCGGAATTCCGGTGATCCCGGGTTAAGATGCTTAACCAATGAAACTTGGAAGGCATATCAGGGACTGGACAATTTTAACTTAAGAACAGTAGTTTCTCCGATTTGGCGATCGTGGGGGGAGTGGAGGGAGGGGGAGTCCTGAATCTTTAGAAATGTCCAAGTTTTAAACGGGTCATCGGATCTTAAAACTTGAAATTCGGAAAGAACTCATGTCTCAGATGTCCGATTTCAAGTGCGGACAGGATCTGATCAATGTGGGATATTGGGGGGGGGGGGATATTTTGTGACACGCTTAGAGTGTAGTGATTGGGATGACACTTCGGGATGAACAAGTGAAAGCCCTAGATAAATCAGTGACAGAACCAGACCGGATTCGCGCACTCTGGGTGGAGTTGGAGGGGGTCCGGTATTCCGTGATCGTGATTTAAGGTACTTCCAGATGTGCTAGGACGATGAAACTTGGCTTGAACACTAGAGACTTGACAAGATTGGATTAGAAATTGTCACTTCCCAGATCCGACCATCCTTTAAAGTACTCTTCTTCATCGCAAAGTACAAAAAATACTTTTAAACAAAATCTACATTTTCATGGTCCCCATTAGCCCATGATCATTGTTGCCTCAAGGGTTTTGCTTAGAAATGACTTTCTACCACCCTTAAAGTATGCATCTTAACCAAATTAAATATATTCATGATCCTAAAGGGCCCATGATCAGTTTTGCCTCAAGGGTTTTGATTACAGATGAATTTCTAGCGCCCTTAAAGTGCGCATCGTCACAGCCAAGTGCAAAAAAAATTACTTCTTTACCAAACGATACATTCTCGTGATTTCCTTGGGTCCATCGTCATTCTTATCTCAAGGGTTTTGCTTACAAACGATCACAACAAACCCACGGACTGGCAAATTCCTACTTTCATCCTTTTACTAAACCTTGCAAGTGCCATATGAGCTTCCAGCTCTTATTGTAATAGATAGTTAGAATAGTTTTCACATCGGGCGTGTGGAAATTTTTCAGACAATTGGGTTTTGCCTTCCCCAGATCCAGTATTCGCAAGACTCCTTCAACATTTTTACCCTCAAATTCTGAAACAAATTCAGGCCAAATAGTTTATCACCTGACGAAACCAAGTTACCCCTACAAGCCAACCCAAACGATCCTGCCTTACTTCTTCCAGTTTTCCGGTTTCAGACTGATTCCGGACAAACTATATATCCGGCTAAAGAATGATAGTCATATATGGATTCAGCAACTCTTGTCACCCGTTAATCGGACTTCTAATCAACTACAAATACAACTTTAGCTTTTAACAAATTTTCCGTTTTGAGTCAGATTCCAGGCGAAGTACTTGTCTGGGTAGAAAGTATTTCCCTAAAGCTAGAACCAGGAGGGGGCTCGTATGAAATCTTAGGACCCTAGCTGACTGTGGTTGGATCTTTCCCACCCAAAATCCCAGATTTTATTTGAGTTGATCCCATTGGCATATTTTTATCAAAAAGTACTGAGCTCGCGGGATCACCAGAATCCCGCCCCAAACTCCCCCACAGTGCCTGAATCGGATCCAATTAAGTCATCAATGTATCTAGGACTTTTGCTTATTCTTCCCACCAAGTTTCATCTCGATCCCTCCATTCTCGGGTACCCGATTTGGGTTTCTGGCGACTGAAGGACAATGAAACTTAGCATGCTTGTCAGGAGCCGGAACAGACTGACTGGTGCTAGTGTCCATGGATTGGATTGAAACTTTGTGAGGAAAACAAGCATAAGGCATGGATACGTAATTGATGGAGCCAGCCCGTATCGGAGCCCTGTGGAGGGAGGACATTGTTGGGAACTTACCTTTTGTTCTGATTCTTCAAAGAGATGCTTGAAAGTAGAAAAAGATCGATGCCTCAGTTGAAGGGCCGGGTTTCCATTAGTGACCGCAGAGTAGAAAAGGGGCACGCAAAAAAAGCGAAGCTTCGTCAGGTTCTTCACAGCCGGAAGCTTCGTCAAGTTCTTCACAAGAACCTGAAAAATAAAAAAGAACAAAATCAATTCCCAATTCCTATGGTTCTTGGTTTTATTACTTATTTCTCTACGGTATTCCTTGACCTAATCCTGTGAAAGAAGGTGTGCCATAATCAACTATTGTGCATTCTCTTTTAATTGGTTGCTGGAGTTTGTTTTAGTTGAAAATTACCGGGTTGAGACGTTTACTCTCTTGACTCGGCTGGATTTCGAGACAAGACAAGTCCGAGTCCTGCTCTGTGAACTTCGATTCCAAGACGAGTTCGAGTCCATGAGAAAGGCGGCCAGAGTCCAAGTCCACCAGCTCTGGCAAGCAGGTTGACAGTTGTCAAAAAGAAATATTCAAAGAAAATGCAAGTTATTTTGGTCAAGAAAAACTATAAAAGGAACCAGAGAAGTGATTTAGGGATCAATATGGACAAAAAGGGACCTGAGACCGATTTAGGGACTTGCATGGACTTTGTGGCAGCCCTGTACTTGTTACTCTTCATTCAGGTGTCCTTTAAAAGGCAAAAATACAAGCAAAGTGATAGGTCTAGGCAACAAGTTCAAATTGTGGCAGCCTCGCACCATAATCTTGGCTTTTGATAATTATTTGCACTTGTCACTGTTTAAGAGGTAAGCGGCTCAAAAAACTTAAACCTGAATGGCAAGTTCCAGAATTTTCCACCATGTGTTTAAGAGGTAAACAGCTCAAAAAATTTAAACCTGAATGGCAAGTTTCAGAATTTTCCTCCATGTCTAGACAAACAATACATATTTACATAAATATAGTATAGCATTTCTTTTGAACATAAAGGAAAATACACTTTTTCAATGACCTTAAAAAACTCTGCAGCTTCGTAGCATAGATGTGGTCGGGTCGATTAACTGTAACCTAAGCAAAATAATAAGGGTATTTCGCCAGGGCTGCCACATATGCAGCGCTGCCACATATGCAGCGCTGCCACAGGTGGGCTTGAAAACAGGGACTTCTTTTAAACCCAAAAAGGGTCAAACAGGGACATTGTGACACTGCTACAAACCAGACTTACACAGTGACAGGATACTATTTGCAAATTACTTGCTAGGATCGAAGGACTTTGGTTTGAAATACTGGTATACCATTTATCTAAACAGTCTATGGCTCTTTGATTTTTGGTTGTAACAGGAGAAAGGAGGAAGAATAATTTGTAAGTGCAGCTGTTTAATTTCCAGCTTAACCAGCTAGAATAGATCTGTGTAGTATTGAACTCGCAAATATATGGCCTAGCAAGGAGATGGCCATGCGAATGTTTACTTAAATTCTAGCTTTTAAAGAGGACGGCCATGCGAATGTTTACTTAAAATCTAGCTTTTAAAGAGTTTAAACACCAGAAATTCAGCCTTCAACACATACTAATTCAGACACTCTGCTGTGAAATGCCCATTCTACACTGACAGAAGTTTCATAACAGATAGCGCATAACACTTTCAAGAAAAACACCTTTTCAATTAGAAATAAAGTGTATGACCAATTAAGTTTACACTTTTTCGTGCTTTTTCGTTCGTGCCTAGATCTCCAACAACACCTTCAATTGGTAAAAATACTAACGGGAACGAAATAAACATAAACAGATAACATCCCAAAGTGTTATCTGTTGAAACCGGGCATCCCAAAGTGTTATCTGTTGAAACCGGGCATCCTTCTGTTGTCGTTATGTAACTTCTGACAGTGTAGTATTTTTACCAATTGAAGGTGTTGTTGGAGATCTAGGCACGAAATAGTGTAAACTTAACTGGTCATAACACTTTATTTCTAAGTGAAAAGGTGCTATTCTTGAAAGTGTTATGCGCGATCTGTTATGAAACTTCTGACAGTGTAGGGACAGTTTTCATTTTATTTTTTGAATAACCTCAGAACATAAATTTGGCTCAAACATGGGTCTCAGCAAGTTTAACAAGTTTCAGATTATGCTTATAGTCGGTTTTTATTTATACTTTTTTTTTAGAGGGTGTCCACGGTTTGGCAGCGGGTTCCTATCTCGAGACGGTGACCTTTAATACACTTTTGAACCTTGACTGGAAGCTTAAATTGATTGAGGGACAGTATCAATGTTTTTTGTTTTTTTACTTTTCCAGGCTTTTTGTCACTTGTTTGGCAGTGTTCCTTGTTAGTACATTTGACGATGCTTCTGAATCAGTTCAGAATAGGGAGTTTGGAACTACAAAATGCACCACATGCAAAAATAATTTCTAAAGACTAGGCTAATGCTCATAGGCTAGTGTCTATAACAATCCGAAATAAAGACTTAATCCGACATAATCAAAGCACAGCTGTCAAACCAATTAAATAAATGGAAGTTCTTGTTAGATTTCAAAAGGAGTTTGCTATTGTGTGGCCTGTGCTGTGAGCAGGCTGTGAGCCTGTGGCAAAAGCAGGCAAGTAAAAAAACAAAATGTCAAACAGAGCTTATGACCTTGTGTGATAGGTAATTAAGCATTCCCAAAATTTGGTTCTTACTGCAATCAGTAAAAATGTCAGAAAATTGTGAAAGTCTTGAAATCATGGATTTTTAAATCCTGGAAAACATTTGACAAAATGAACTTGAAACAAAATGAACTTTGTAAGAACCAGATAAGAAGAAGTAGCACACTTACTCCATGATCTTCATTTCTTGTCCTTCATCTTGGTCAAAATACAAAAGATATGTCGATCATACACAGAACAGGAAAAATATTCTCAGAGTCTCAGCAAGCAGTCAGCAAGCATGATTTCTGTCCTAAGAAAACAGTAAACAGGAAAATCCGTGATGAAAGAGAAGTGAGAAGGCGAAAGTGTCAACAGCACAGCAACGGCGCAACATTTTTAACGAAGAAAATTACGCTAGATGGTGCCATTTTACGCGACTCATGGAGCTTATGGGAGTGTCCATTCTTCCCTGGTATAATTTTCTTTGTCTGTAGTTTCCTGTTTTAGTATGATTTCAGTCGTGAAAGAGGAAGTGTCTCGTGTGATTCAGTGTGTGTAAAGGTATTTTTGATGTGGATGAATGACTTAATGAAAAGGTAAAATGAAAATGTGAAAGTTTGTTCGAAAATACAGTGTGGCTTTTCTTCAGTCGATGAGCTGCTGCTGATTTCTAGAATAACTTGCGAATTTTCATATTTCTGCGTCGCTTTTCACTTCACCAACTTTCCTCCCGTAAACGCTGGAAACCGGTAAATTGGTAGATTCCGGTCAAGTGATTTTCTTCCGGATTGATAATTAGGCCGGAACCGGAAAGCTAAAACCGCCTCAGTCAAGAATTTCAAACTTGGGTCGGGATCCCACCGGAGGTTTTGGTCTTTTTCCTCCTAGAAACTGCTAGTGTTTTTCCCTTTTTGTAGTAGTAGCAATTGTTCAGGTGATTAATTT